>JAOTAY010058780.1:0-18761 GCA_025629805.1 Erythroxylum baracoense | reverse complement strand
TACAAAACATTGTTACACTTCATACAAGGACAAGCAATCTTATCTCGAGTAGTATTTGTAAAAGCAAAATCAAGAAATTCACGAACCCCTTTTTTGTATGCATCATCCTTGAATCTATCTTTGACCATCCAACTTTTATCCATTTTGTTATTCCTCCAAAATACAACCGTTACATTCTTGGGCACACAAAATCTGAAATACCGTAGTTGAAATTAACATATACGTTAGTCTAGTTGAAATTAACAGCAAAAGAAGGAAAGAAGGCTAGAAAGACATGCATTAATTACTGTCTTCTTTTTTAGTTCTCAGCTCATGAGTCACAAGTGTCCTATGGTTAGTTCTTGGATGGGACTTGCAAGGTATTAATAGAAAGACAGGCATTGTTGTCTTCTTTTTAGTTCTCAATTCATGAGTGTCCTACATTAGTGAGACCCAGCAAATTGGATGGGACATGCAAGCAAAAACTAGAAAGACACGCAACTTCTCAATTCATGAGTGTCCTACGTGAGTGAGACGAAACTGAGAATACCCAATTAAAAACGCATAAGACACGTAGAACTGTCTTCTTTTTACTTCTCAATTTATGAGTGTCCTACGTAAGTGAGACGAAACTGAGAATACCTATTAAAAACGCACATGGAGAGAGCACAACATAAGAGCAACTCAAGCATGAAATGCAGAGGAGAAGAGAACACATACCAAATATATCATATGCCGTATGAAGAACCACATATTATCCATAAACCTTCTACGTAAGCATGAACCTGAAACTAGATGAGAGAATTTTGGGTTAGTCGTCAGGAAAGCATCGAAGATAAGGAAGAACAGAGAGTGCCTAAAGTTTCAAGAGAGTATCTACGTAAAGTGACAATACGCACAACATAAGAGCAAAACGTCCACAAAAGAAGATAAAACTTGCCTATTAGTGAATCACGAGGACAATGCATGGAGCAGAAACTCAAGCATAAAGTGCAGCACTTCATTGCATTAGAAAGAGGGCTCTCACAGCATATGGAGTAGAAACTCAAGTGTAAAATGCACCATTTCATTGCATTAAAAGAGGGCTCTAACGTTTTAGTTTTTAGGAAAGCGTTAAAAAGAGTGGCGGCGGGGAAGACAGGAATTTGGCATGGGTGTCAATTTTCTTTTCCCGCTATGCTCCTCAAGTGCTTTATTATTTAGGTTAGGGATTGCATTATACACTCATTTGTTTAACTTTATCTTTCTCAATCTTTTGGTATTTTATGCAACGTAGGTTCTATATCCCTTTTACCCATGGAATATGTTATATATCATGTTGTTATGTGATTTGGTTTGTAACAAGGGAATTAAGTTTTCTTTTCATCCAACACTCCTATGTGTACATGATTTTTGTGGGGTTTGTATGCCAAAACAAGTATTGTCTCTTTCGTTCTTCAAATGTTCTGCGCAGCTTTCTAGTAACCAACACTACTATGTGCACATGATGCCACCACAGGTACTGCCACCTTAGCAACCAATAGTGGTACCTAATCCTACGTCAGAGCAATGTCCAATGCTTGAAATCTCGGGGTATATTAAGGAGGAAAGGAACCTCTGGGTGTGGTACCTTTGATGGACATGGTGATGTTACCTAGGCCAAAACTTGGATGAGACGGACCGTAGAGATATTATATGATATGGAGTTGTCTGACGAGATGAATCTGAAGTTAGCTTTCTGATTGTGGGAGGGTAATGTTAGAGTCTAGTAGGAAAATATCCAGGGATGCTACCGTAATCAGATTATCTAGGCGGATTTTATCAACGAATTCAACGAACAACATTATACCAAATTTGATAGAGATTAGAAGAAGGCTGCCTTCTTTGCACTAACACAGGAGAATATGTTGGTGCAAAAGTTTTAGATGGAATTGAGAGAGCTTGCCACCTATGTCCCAGAATATGTGGTAGATACAAAACATCTATGTGTTCGGTTTAAAACTGGATTACATTTGGCTATCCAGTAGAGGATGACAGTTACCCCCACCATCACGTTCAAAGAGATGGTACAATCAGCCAAGAGACCCGAGAGGTTGGTAAAAGAACATGGGAGACAGTGGGAGGAAAAGAATCAGAAAAGGAAAGGAGGGGTCTCTCTAGCCAGCAGCCCAAGAGGGGCCATGGTAGTTCAACTCCAGGTAGTACTAGAAGCGCTGCATCATTAGCTATCAGTTTACAGTCACCACGACTAGGAGGTCAAATCACTGCTCCTACTATTAGCTCCGCTTCTCGAGCTCTACCGTCTCGGTCCGAACAATATAGAAACTACAGAAAGGTACATTCAAGCAAGTATACGAAGTCGAGAAAGTATTTTCATTGTGGAGAGACAGGGCATTTGAGGAGAGATTGTCCACAACTAGCTTGGACTTTAACTTGAGAGGGAGATAGCTTGATGCAACCAGTGAGACACTGAGGGGAGACTGCCAGGGCAAGTGCTTAGTATTCTGAATCCACACAGAGGACTGGTGTGGGTAGTAATACATCTCCAGCAAGTTAGCAGCGTTCTACTTTGCGAACTTAAGCACGAGTTTATGCAATGACAGAGGATGTTAGAGTTAATTCGAACATGATTACAGGTATTTTCAGGATGAACATTTTTATGTTATTGTATTATTATATTATGATGCATGTTCTGTGTAGTACCGGCAAACTCTTAAATATTATGAGCTACTAACACATAGTGTTATAAGGTATTATGTGTGTTCTTGATAGAGACGCTAAAGTTTTGATCGAAAATGGCGTGCAAAGGTCCTTAGTCATTGTAACCTTCACTGAGAAAATTAATCATTCCCTGGAGCCATTAGATCCCCCTCTCATTATAGTCACTCCTCTTGAAGTGGCTCGTGATGAAACATATACAGCCTGTGAGATAAAGGTTGGTGTTGTGTTAGAGGCAGATCTTATTCCCCTCGATCCCAGGATTTTGAGGTGATATTGGGGATTGACTAGTTAGAGAGGCATCGCACCAGGGTTGATCGTTATGAGAAAGAGGTGGAGATTGACACTCAGGGTGGAGTTCTGATTAAATTTACTGGTGACTGACGAATGTTCCCGAGTTGTTTGATATTGGTGGTTAATGCTAAAAGGTTGATTTGTCAGGGATGCCAGATATAATTCGCATAGGTGATTAACACTTTGGCACAGAGGGCCAAACTTAGAGATGTCCTTATTGTGTGCAAGTTCCTCGATGTCTTTCTAGAGAAGTTACCTAGATTGTCACCTGATCGGGAGTTTGATTTTGCTATTGACTTGGTCCTAGTGACAACACTGATATCTATACCACCGTATCGTATGACACCAGCATAATTGAAAGAGCTGAAGGCTTAGTTGCAAGAGTTATTGGACAAGGGCTTCATCAGACGAAGTCATTCACCATAGGGAGCACCAATATTGTTTGTCAAGAAGAAGGATGGGACCTTCTGCTTATTTGTTGATTATTGACAGTTAAACAGGGTTACCATTAAAAATAAATATCTACTCCCCAGGATTGATGACTTGTTTGATTAGTTGAGGAGAGCTATAATATTCTCAAAAATAGATATGAAGTCTGGGTACCATCAGTTGAAGATTGCTGAAAGTGATGTGCATAAGATTGTTTTCTGGATGAGTTATGGACACTATGAATTTTTCGTGATGTCGTTCGGAATGACAAATACACCTGTAGCATTTATGGACCTTACGAATAAGGTGTTCCATCCTTATTTAGATCAGTTGGTCATAGTCATTATTGATGACCTTTTGATTTATTACAAGGATAGGGAGGAGTGTGTTACACATCTCCGAATTGTGCCACAAATACTTTGCGAAAGACAGTTGTACGTAAAGTTTTCAAAGTGCAAATTTTGGCTGAAGGAGATAAGATTCCTTAGGCGTGTGGTATCAGGAGAAGGCATTTTTGTGGACTCAAAAAAAGTGGAAGCTATATTTGAGTGGGGACAGCCCAAGAATGTGACAGAAGTTCGCAGCTTTCAGGGGTTAGCTGGTTATTATCGGAGATTTGTTGAGGGCTTCTCAATGCTTATAGCCCCTTTGTCTAGGCTTACCTGAAAGGGGGTAAAATTTTAGTGGGATGACAAATGCAAGGCAAGTTTTCAAGAACTGAAGAGGCAACTGACTTCTGTGCCAGTGCTTACTTTACCTAACCAAGGGGTTGGGTATGAGGTATACAGTGATGCCAGTTGCCATGGTCTTTTTTGCGTGCTTATACAACTGAAGAAGCAAGAGCTAAATTATCATACAAATGATTTGAAGCTCGCAGCGATGGTGTTTGCACTCAAGATTTGGAGAAACTATCTTTACAGGGAGACTTGTCGTATATTCATCGACCATAAGAGTCTGAAGTACCTAATAACATAGAAGGAGCTAAACCTCAAACAAAGGAGATGGTTGGAATTGATTAAGGATTATGACTTAGTGATTAACTATCACCTAAGAAAAGCAAATGTGGTAGTCGATGAACTAAGTCGTAAGTCCTGCTTAGTATTAACTGTTAGGCAAAATCCCTATATGACTCATTTGATGAAGATGCGGAGCCTTGGGGTTGGACTGTCAGTGACTGAGATTGACGGAACATTACTAGCATGGTTTGAAGTTTGGTCAACACTATTTGATGAGATTAGGAGATCACAGGCCAATGATCTCAAGTTAAAGGTCATTTGAGAGAAATTGCCATTTGAAGAGGATGAAGAGTTCTAATTGAGATAAGACGGGGTTGTTAGTCTTTAGAGGCAGAGTTTGTGTGTTGGATAGCCAAAGTCTCAGGCGAGCTATCATGGAAGAAGCTCACAGTTCGGCTTATGTTATGCATCCTGATAGCACCAAGATTTATCGAACTCTTAGAGAGAGCTATTGGTGGCCAAGGATGAAGAGAGAGATAGCAGAATTTGTGGCTAGATGCCTTCATGTCAACAGATAAAGGCAGAGTATCAAAAGCTATCGGGTATGTTACAATCTTTGCCTATTCTAGAATGGAGGTAGAAGTATAAGACAATGGATTTTTTAGTTGGACAACCTCGTAAATTGAGAGGCCACGACGCTATTTGGGTTATAGTGGGTAGATTAACAGAGTCTGTTTATTTTTTGCCTATACGCACAACCTACTCATTGGAGAGGTTAGCAAAGCTATATGTTGATGAGATTGTTAAACTGCATGGGGTGCCATTTTTTATAATATGGGATAGGGATATGAGATTCACCTCCTGATTTTGTCCAAAATTTTAGGAATCTTTGGGTACTAAACTGAAGTTTAGTACTGCCTTCTACCCCCAGATTAATGGTCAATCGGAGAGGACCATTCATATACTAGAGGACATATGTGATGGAGTTCCAAAGAAGCTGGGACCGACACTTACCATTGGTAGAATTTGCTTATAAAAATAGTTATTAGACAAGTATCAGTATGCCACGATATGAAACACTTTATGGGAGAAAGTGCAGGACATCTCTATGTTAGGATAAGGTTGGTACAGCCAAAGTCGAAGGAGCTGAATTGATAGAAGTTACCACTTAGAAAGTAATAGTCATCTGGGAAAAATGAAAGCCACCTAGGATCGTCAAAAGAGTTATGTGGATAAGAGGAGATGACTATTAGAATTTGCAGTTGGTGATATGGTTTTCCTTCGGATATCACTGTAGAAAGGCATTATCTGATTTCAGAGTCGAGGGAAGCTGAACAATGTATCAGACCTTTTTATATCCTAGAGCGTGTCGAGACTGTGGCGTATGAGTTGAAATTGCCACAGAACTTAGATAGGATCCATAATATGTTTCATGTCTCGATGTTTAAAAAGTATATACTGGACCCATCTTATATTTTGGAGACATCTCTAGTGTAGTTGAGAGAAGACCTAAGTTTTAAGGTGAAACCAGTCCAGATTCTGGACTGCAGATAAAGAGGTTACACAGCAAGGAAGTTCCTAGGGTCGAAGTTCTTTGGAAGAACGACAAAGTCGAGGAGATGACATGGGAGCTTGAGGATGCTATGAGACGTCAGTATCCCCATTTATTCGTATCCTTGACTTAGGAGTTTCGAGGACGAAACTCTTTTGAGGGGGGGAGGATATGTAACGCTAGACTCTTTAAGCCTTTTTTGTATTGGTCTATATTTGGAGATACTACTGTATATTGATATATACATGGTTTTATATGATTTCAAACATGTATTTGAATCCTTTCAGTATATATGCCAATGATATATAATATTATATGCTATTACATGAACTTAAAGTTCATCAGTATACAAAATCTTGGAGATTTCTAACATATAAGCTTCTAAGTGTGTAAAACCGAGTCTATTAGATAGATATGGCCATGGTGGTTGAGTTAAATGTATTCTAATGCCTTAGAGGTGATTAGACATGATTTATAGACTTATTGGATACTTAGAAAGCTTAATTGGAAAATTTGATGTACATAAGGGCTTATTTGCAAATTGTTAAAAGTTAAGGGATTTAAATGCAATTTTTCAAATCTTGAAGGACCAATATGTAATTTTATTAAGTTAAGGGGCTTAATTACAATTTCCAAAAGTTTGAAAACCAAAATAAAAATAAAAGTTTTGGTCATTCTCAAATTTTGGGCTTAATTGCAAATTTAGTTTGAAGGCTATAATGGTAACTTTAAATAAGCTAACGGCAAAAAGGTAATTTCGCTATGTTTGGTCAAAGAAGAGTCAATATTCTAGACTCTTCTTCTTAGTGTGACCATAAGCACTTGGTTTTAATTAAAAGAAAGGAGAAGAGAGGAGGAGAAGAACACATTTGGCTATCACCCAATCTCCACCATTTTTTTGATTCTCCAAACTAAACCAAGGTGTTCTAAGTTAATTTCGGATCAAGGAACTCAAATTTATCATTAGATTTGAGAAATTCTTAAAAGATTTTAAGATATCACCAAAGAAAAATTTAGGCAAATTTTGTCTCATTTCTCCCTACATTACGATTTTGAGTTTGGTGTAAAGATATGTTGTTCTCCATAATTGATTATGCATGAAACATGGTTTAGATGAATGAACTGAGTCATGGAGAAGTCTCCTTAAGCCAAAACCGAAATGCCCTTTCTTTGGTGAAAGTTTGTGAAATTTTGAATATCCTTTGAAATTGATGGTTTAAATGAATTCTACGGTATTAATTGTGTATGTATAATGTGAATTGATGAAAAAATGAATAAGATGTATGTTGGATAAGGCTTGGCCAAAATGATGGGGGAAGAAACGGACTAATGTAACGAGTTGTACAATTATGATGAATATAGTTTAAATAAGGGGAATTGGATTTAATAAAGTAGTGAAATTTGTTGTTGTTTAGAAGTGCTTATTGTATAACATATAGGAGCATCACTTACTATGATAAAGTCTTGAAATATATGACTTGAAAGTCATACACATTAGGTATTTGATAAAATGCCCAAATGAACTTGGCTTAGGATTTAAGGATCGTAATAGTTTGCATTGGAGAGAGGCTTTCATGTTTACTTAGAGTAAACTCGAATTGTTGCTTAGATTGATGAGTAGTGGCCTAATATGCTTGAATAAAAATGTGTTTAATTATGCTTTGAAATGTGTAAGTATTGGATCAAAGGTTTTTAATGCCTTAGAAAATACAAAAGAGAGCTTATGCGAATAATAAGGGAAGTAACCATATGAGAAGCTTATTAGCCAAATTCTATAGCTTAAAAATTGTGATTTTGTGTTTTATACGTTTTTGTGGTGGTGTATAAATATGAAATACATGTTTGAGTAGTAAATACATTGTATATTATATGTCAAAAGATTCGAAAGCTGTGGATCAGGGAACTCGTACCGAGAATTATTGAAGTCAAGGGAGTGTACATCTTTTTTTGAGGTGAGTTGGAGAAACCATATCTCTCACATGGGATTAAGACAACCTAAGACATGTATGAAGACTTGTATGTGAATTTTGAACCTAGGTAATGCATAGTAAAATTGAATCTCAAATGAACAACTTTGCACTTGGAGTGCAACTGTTGACTTTATTGTATGAAATAATGTTTTAGAACTTACATATGTATAACCGAGTCATGTATGCTGCATGTATGTGTTCTCTTTTGGCTTAAAGTCATAGCAAGGTTCTATTTTATCAGTTGGACCGATAAATAAAGGCGTGGTGCCTTATTTGATTTTAGTACTTAATATTTGTATATGATTTTTTTGTGATTAGCGAGATAACAATTGGCCAATCGTGTTCTAGGCATAATAGATTAAGTGACTCCTATACCCTTTAAAACTGGTACATAAAAGTGGGGTCCTCGTATCGATACCTTTCTACAGGACTTGCCGATGATTACACACTTAGAGGTCTGGTCACTGACAAGGTCATCACCTAGGGTCATGACGCTCTTGTTGACCGTAGTCTAGACTCACCACATATGAAAGTCGAGTCAATATCGAGAATCGGTGTGTTTGAACACTAGTTTGGATGACTAGTGACGACACACATAACTATTTTGGCCTATTATAAGATTTGGCTTCTCTACAAGATTTGATTTATACATGTGTTGCTTTTCTGCTCGTGTATTAGAACTAGAACTTATGTTCACTGGATGAGTAATTAATAGGCTAGGCCTATATGGTTCGTAACTAGTATATGTTAAGTCATAGGCTAGGCCTATCTGTTTCTATGTCATGTATGTTCACTTCATAGGTGGTTGTGTGCATGCTAGATGTGTGAAAAAAATCGGTCCTCAGGTTATCTTGTCTGTCTTGGTGTGTACCGGGTTCTGTTTGTGATATATTTTCTTCCTGCTCACTGAGTGTATAGTGTACTCACCCCCTCTGTTTTCCAACCATGCAGGTTAATTTGGTGAGCTTGAAGTTTTGAGTAGATTGTGCTCTTTTGATATTTTCGGGGCATTACTGTATGTGGGTGGTCTCTATTTTTTACTTTTGTTATATAGTGGCTTATGATTGTGTAAATATGCTTTATGATTGTGTAAATTAACTCTTGATTGTCTTGTGGTTTGTAAATAACCTTATGTATGAAACTATTGTACTATTGTTGAGATTGCTCTTGAGTGGACTTAAAAGTCCAAAAGTAACGGCTGAGTCTTAAGGTGAATATAGAGGTGCATTTAAAATTGATCTACTGGTGTTGTAATTAAGTTTTGAGATCTTCAAAATACAGCCGTTGTGCTACCCAATTATTTTAAGGATATTCAGTTAGCCTTGCATAGTTGGGTTAAGTGGTACTATAAGTATTCTTAGCCTGGGTATGTGGCGGTTGTCATTACAAGAATCCTTAGGGGATTCATGTATAAGAATGAATGGTCATGAGTGTACCATCATGACTTTAAGTGAAGATACATGACTCTTTGCCAAAGGATGTGACCCTTGGTGAAAGGGTGTCATGTATGTTCATTCTCAGGCAAGGTATATGATGAATCTTCCCTATTGGATGAATTCATGTATCCATATGGAGACAATAAACTTGCACTCTAAGTGCATATATAGGAAGATGCATTATGGCGTGCTATAGCTCATGGTACATCCTAGTGCCCATTGTGCACTCAAGCGTGCTAGATATATTCATCTAGCGCCAGCAATTTTGCCCATTAAGCTTTGGGTTTCAACTCCAACTCATGCTCCTTAATTAGCTTTTCTAGCTTAACTAGTGTGAACATATTTATAACTAGCTTCAATCCCCAAGCACTAAAGATGAGTTGGGGTAATCTCAATTGAGTCTAATTGAGCTTATCTCCGGGGTAATCTCAATTGAGTCTAATTGAGCTTATCTCCAGCTTTCTAGCTATTAATTAGTCTTAATGAGCTCCCACGAGCTCACTTTAAGCTAGCTTCATACATTTGAGCTAAGGGAAAGTTATGTCAAGCCACTTATAGCTTACATGAGTTTCAGTGAGCTCCCTTGAGCTGAGGGTTAGCTCCTTACATGAAACCCAAGCACTTTCAAATATATCTTGGTGCGTCAAAAGGAATTTGTAGCACTTATGCTATCAAATTCCAACACGATTTATGCCACAACTCTCAAATCAAGTCATTTGATGACATTGCAAGGCACCTTATGCTAGAGGCAGAGGTGATGGTCTAGCATAAGGTGATGGTCATCAAGAACCATTCAAAGGCATATGTTGCTGGAAACTCCTTTCCCACAAGAACAAGTTCAAAGGTAAGAAGAAAAGGAAGGATAGTCAAGACAATGGGAACGGTGCCACCTTAAAAAATTTCAAGAAGAAACATAACAAAGCTAAGTTATAACGCTTCAATTGTGGCGATAAGGGACACTTTGCAAATTAGTGCAAAGCACCTCCTAAGGTATATGATCCCTTTTCTACTTCATTTGGGCATGTTGTGTCTTGCGCGTACTTAACTGAATCTGATTATTTGTGGATTATAGATTCTAAAGCAACAGACCATATAGCCAAAGAAAAGTCTTAGTTTATGACCTTTAAGAAGTTGTCAAAGGGAGCAAAGCATGTTTTTGTAGGGAACAATGCAAGCCTTGCAGTATAAGGGATAGGAACTCGTAGAGTTTCTCTGAATAATGGACATTTGTTGTTAATTGATGTTCTATATGTACCTAAGATTTGTAGAAACTTGGTTTCTATATGTTCCTTGTTAAAGTTCAGATATTGCTTGAATTTCTTTAATAAATCTATGGATATTATTAAAGATAATGCAGTCATGTGTTCTTATTTAATAAACAACGAGTTGTTTGAATTGAATGCCAGTGTTGCTACTTCTAGTTGCTACGTAACTGAGGTTACTATTGAGATGACTTGGCATGAGCATTTGAGACATAATGGATAAGAAAGTATGACTAAGTTGGCCACACGTGGCTTACTTGGATCATTATCCACATTCTCTATACCAAGTTGCCAATCATGTCTTATTAGCAAGGCCACAAGAAAGCCTTTTGGCAAAGCAACTAGAAGTCAAGAAGCTTTATAATTAGTTCACTCTGATCTTTATGGGCCAATAGGAATTGTATCTAGACTTGGGTTTAGATACTTTATCACATTCATTGACGATTGTACTGGATTTACCCATGTGTTCTTACTAAAGCACAAGTGTGAAGCATTGAGGTGCTTTGAAACATATTGGCACTTAGTGGAGAATCAATTGGGTAAGAAGATCAAGTCATTGAGGACTGATCTGGTGGAAAATACATGTCAAATGATTTTAAGGCATTTTGTGACCAAAAGGGCATTGTGAGGCAACTCACACTTCCTTGGACTCCACAATAAAACGGAGTAGCCAAAAGGAATAATAGTACTCTTATAGATATGGTGCGATCCATGACGGCTAAGGCCAACTTGGATATTGCTTATTCGGGGGACGCCATGCTTAGTGTAACACATATTTTGATTAAACTGCCCTCTAAGTTTGTTGATTCTACGCCATATGAGTTATGGTCGAAGAAAATCCCTAACTTAAGCTATCTTCATCCTTGAGGATGTGCAGCTTATGTACATACTACAGATCACCTTCTTAGGAAATTAGGCCCTAGATGTAGAAAACGTGCCTTCCTTAGTTATTCTGAGCATTCTAAGGGGTATGCGTTCTTGGATGTAAGTCACAAGATTAGATATGTCTTTGAATTAAGAAATGCTAGCTTTATTGAGGATGAGTTCCCTAAAGTTGGTGAATGTTGAGAGTTAGAAGCATTGGTCAAGACCTTTGTGCAACGTTAGTCTAGTGTTTTGAAAGCACTATTAACTGCACCTTTCATGGCGGAAGTTCCTGGGATGTAGAAGTAAAAGTTCCTCAACAAGAGGCTATTCAAATGCCTCCTACATCCCCACTTTTTAATGAACAACAAGAGGAAGTTCTTGATGAACAGTTCAAGAGGGAGTTGAGGGAGTTTAAGAAGCACATGATAAGGCTATAGGGCAAGATCATGATGAGCCTCCTCCCATGCCTAATTTGAGACGTTCAAATAGGCAATTTGAACCACCAAAAGAATGGTGGATTTTAGAGTGAAGTGAGGCAAACTTGGTGTCATCTGAGATTGATGAACCATGTAATGTGCAAGAAGCTCTTGAAGATGTTAACAAAGAGAAATGGTTAATGGCAACTCAAGATGAGATGAATTCGATGCATCTCAATGAGGTTTGGAACTTAGCTGACTTACGTCCTAGCCGAAGGGCTATTGGATACAAGACGGTTCTCAAGAAAAAATTGAATTCTGATGGTACTATTGAAAAGTACAAGGCCCTATTGGTAGCCAAGGAATTCACACAGAAGGAGGGTATAGGTATTAAGGATACCTTCTCTCCTATCGTAAAATTCAATTCCATTATATTATTACTTGCTATTGTGGCTTATTTGGACTTGGAATTGCATCAAGTAGATGTAAAGACTGCCTTTCTCTATGGTGATTTAAGAGAGGAGATTTACATTTAACAACCAGAGGGGTTTGTTGAAAAGGGTCAAGAGCACAATATATGCAGACTTAAGAAGTCTATATACGATCTTAAGCAAGCTTTAAGATAGTGGTACTTGAAGTTTCATGATGCAATCGTAAACTTTGGTTTTGTGATGACGCATGAAGTCCATTGTGTTTATGTGTACACTTTTGGGTCCAAATTTTCCATGATGACTTTATATGTGGATGACATATTCATAGCAAGTAATGGGTTGAGTTTGTTGAAAACCATGAAAGGATGGTTATCTTCCACGTTCGACATGAAGGATATGGAAGAAGCTACCTATATCCTTGGTGTTAAGATCCTAAGAGATAGGAAAGCTAAGATGTTGGCCTTGTCTCAAAAATCTTATATTGATAAGATTTTTTCAAGATTCAACTTTACAAAATCAAAACCAATGAGTACACCACTTATATATGGTTGCAAGCTTGGGCAAGATTTGTATCCTCATAGTACTCAAGAAAAGGAGGAAATGAAACAATGTCATTGGAAGTCTAATATATGCCATGTTATGTACAAGACCTGACAATAGCCAAACTATAGGTTTACTGGCAAGATATTCTTCTAACCCTGGAATCGAGCATTGAAAGTGTGTAAAAAGGGTCCTTAGGTGTCTCAAGGGTACAAAGGACTATTGGCTATGCTACTAAGGAGAGAATCTTGGTTTGCATGGCTACACTGATGCTGATTGGGATGGTGATTGTGATTCGTGCAAATCTACATTTGGCTATGTCTTCATGCTAAATATTGGGGCTATTTCTTGGAGTAGCAAGAAACAAACTTACACATAATTGTCAATAATGGAGGCTGAATTTGTTGCCAGTGCCTCGACTGTGACCTTGTGGCTTAGAAATTTTATTCAACACTTAGGGTCAATGGTGCCTTTGGAAAGGCCCATAACTATCTATTGTGATAGTTTGGCAGCTTTGGCTTACACTAAGGACCCTTAAGTATCATGGAAAGACTAAGTACATTATTAGCATGAAGTATCATTTTGTTAGAGATGCAATAGAAGAGGGAGAAATTAAGTTAGAGTACTTATCTACAGACCTAATGGTAGCTGACCCTATGACTAAGCCATTGCCACCATTTCATTTTACTAAACATGTCAAGGAAATGGGTCTTCGTAGATTATGAAGTGTTGGTGTAATTTCCTCCTTATGTCACACATGCAAGACATTTGATAATTGAAAAGTTGTTTATCAACTATTGGTGCATTTCACTTTGAAACGATAATGAAAAATGTACATGTCAATCATAGGTTAAGGTTGGTTTTCTCACACGAGCCATCCGCTCTTGCTTCTTTACGTAAGATCAAAGATGAGACAGCTAAAGTCTTAAATGTATGTTATCTCTTAAAAAGGATATATGATTTGTGTGGCATTTAGGTGAGAGTCATGAACCAACAGATGACAACTTTAGCCTTATGGTCATCTTGATTATGCATGCATCAAGATAAGGTGATCAAGGTCATCAAGTGTGTATGACCACTCATGCATGCTATCCTATGATTTCATTCCCAAGAGTGAGAATAAGGAGTATTTAATGGTTGTTTGACATGTCTTCCTTCTATTGAGAATAATAAGAGTTACACATCTAAATGTTTTAAGATGGAGAATTGACACACCCATCCAAGTGGGAGTGGAGTAGTAAAACAGTTAAGGATGTGTTTAGGGAACATCAAAGGGATGTGTTCCAAATGTTCCATAGTTAACCATGAAATCGACTAACCAAAGAAAATAACCAAGTTGCCTCTTGTCTTACTTATGTATGAGATTCTTCATTCAAACCCTTTAGTGACTATGGCTTGCTATTAGGAAATTAAGGATTATTATGATCTTCTTAATTGGTTATCGAAGGTCTCGGGAGAAATGGGACTGGTGTATCCTCCTTTTAGATGATAATTTTTTCTTAAAATTTCTAGTAGTTCAAAGCTAAAGGAAAGACATGAATACATAAGTTGCCTGCATAAGTATAATTGCATGAGTTGCATAACTATGATAGCATATGTTGCACACTATAAATGATACACAATCAAATTATTCAATCTTGATGCCACATATTGTTTTGTACAATATGAAAGATTAAGTGTGATGTGAGAAAGAAACCAAGTGCACATAAGGTTTAATACATTCATGAGTTTTATGAGTTAAAACTCACAAAGGAGACTGAATGTGATTAAACATTTGTATCAAAATGTCTTGGATTTTGAGAGTAAGTTTGATTGGTTAAAACGTGAGGAGAGTGACAATCTTTCAATATGGGCCTAACAACCACAACGTAAAGAGATTTTGTTTACATGCTTAAGGTTGCACCCACAACTCAAAATTATGTGCTTCAACTATTATTTGTTTTTGGCTTTGTATGTTCACTTATTGAGTATGTTTTGTTTTAGGAGCATATTTTTTTAAATATATCTTTGTGCAAGTGGGAGCTTGTTGGAATTTCATAGCTTAAGTGTTACAAACTTCATTTGACCCACTAAGATAATCTGAAAGTGCTTGAGTTTTATGTAAGGAGCTAACCCTTAGCTCAAAGGAGCTCAATGAAGCTCATGTAAGTTATAAATGGCTTGACATGACTTTCCCTTAGCTCAAGTGTCCAAAGCTAGCTTAAGGTGAGCTCATGGGAGCTCATTAAAATTAGTTAATAGCTAGAAAGCTGGGGATAAGCTTAATTGGACTTAATTGAGAATACCTCAGCTCATCTTTGGTTTATAGGAATTGAAGCTAGCTGTAAATGTGTCCAAACTAGTTAAGCTAGAAGAGCTAATTAAGGAGCATGAGTTGGAGTTGAAACCCAAAGCTTAATGGTTGAAATTGGTGGTGCTAGATGAAGGAATCTAGAGTGCTTGAGTGCACAATGGACACTAGGGTGTACCATGAGCTTTAGCATGCCATAATGCATCTTCCCATGCATGCACTTAGAGTGCTAGTTCATTGTCTCCATATGGATACATGAATTTGACCAAAGAGGGATGAATTCGAGCAAGAGGTTGAATTCTACCAATTGGGAAGATTCATCATGTTATTTGCCTTAGAATGAACACATATGACACCATTTCACCAAGGTATGTGTACTTTGGATTAAAGGATGTGTTGTAGCGGACAATAGTTGTGACCATTAGGCCAAAAAGGAGTTCATGTATAAGAATGAATGGTCATGAGCTTAGCATTATGACTTTAATAAAGACACATGACTCTTTGCCAAAGGACATGTCCCTTGGCCAACAGTCACAATGTTGAGACATAACTCTTGGAAGAGTCGTGACTCTTCAAAGGCATCTTTTGGTGGCCTATAAAAGGGAATTTGTAGTTCCTTTGAGAGGCTTTTTTCTGTGGCCGAATACTACAGCCTTATCCCCATCTTTGAGCTAAAAATACTCCTTTCTTTCAAGTCTTCATGTGATGAAGCACTCTCCCATAAAACAGTTGTTAAGCTTCTTAAGAGCATTGTGGGTAAACTACAAGGATTGCTACTTTCACAAGTTGGCAACTCTTCCGACCTTAGTGCATTGTGATAAGATCGGTCTACTCCATTCATTCCAACCCCGATGAGTTGGAGAGGAAGGAGAAGCCATAGTGAGTCTCCACAAGGGAGGTAAAACATCAAGCATACAAGGAGTTATTCCGCTGTGCTTTAAGTTAGTATATCATCCCACCATTCTTAGTGACATGCGTAGGATCTTGTATGCTTATGAAATCATAAAATTTCGTGTTTGAGTTATGATCTAAAATCAACAAATACATGCCTTAAACCTAACCAAATGTCCTAACCAAGCCTTAAAGCTAGTGGAGCATTTGTTGATTGCAGATAATTGTGGATGAAAAAAAGTAGAAATACAGGGGTGTGCATATATGTAGGTTAGTTATAATGATTGAAATGTCATTTTATATCTTATCAATGAATTCCAAACGTTAATGTAGCTTCTTTCAATTTTTGTTGAAAAAAAGAAGAAAAAGAAAGAAAAAGAGAAAAAGAAAACAAAGAAAAATATGTTTAAATAAAAGTATTAAGGAGGAAATACAATTGTTTTGAATGTTGTTCATAATTAGTTTCTCCTCCTAAATTTGTATGAAATGGGTGATTTGCTTATGATGTAAATGAGAGAGATGTGGTTTTGAAGGGTCACTCTGTGTAATTTCAATTTGTTGCTTATCATCAATTTTTATGAGTGATCCCTACTAGTTAGTTGTGTTTCACGTGATTTGTGGTGTGAGAGCTTGAATTTGAGCTGTGAAACATAGTTTTTACGATCATTATAGATACCTAGTTTTGAGTTAATGTTAGTTTTTGCACTTGATGTGACATTGAGTGTTACTCTTGCATCATTACCTTTGATGACTTTTGTGCTGCATTACTCAAATACATCTCACCTTAACCTTTGCTCGCATTATAACCTTAGAAAAGTCCTTTGATTCATGATTATGAATGTTAATCTTAATGGTTGATATGGCAATAACCTAGAGTTAATGTCTAGATCACCTCCGTTTTAATGATTATTCCTAATACCTAAATTCAATTAATCTAACACGACCCTTCACCTCCAAAACAATAAGGAATTGGTAACAAAGAGTATAAAGATTGCAAGAATTGAATTAACGCCATAAGGTAGAACTTACTTGATAAGTTGAATCAATCCTTAAAGTAAAACAAGCAAGAATTTGAATTCTCTCTATTTTTATTCAGGTATAATCTGATGTTCAAGCATAAAGCAAGGGTTTAAATACCCTTGTGCAATACAAACCCTAACAAAGATAACCTAAAAACCATAAGATAAAGAAAGCTTGATTGTAGTTCCGCTTCTTACTCTCAAAATGAAAAAAGACTTGTCAGAAATGACCGGTTGGCTTAGTCCAACCAAGAAAGAAATGGGAGTTGCGGGCGTAAAGAAAGCCCAAAACATCCAGAAAGGCTTTATTGAAACAAATCTGCCCAAAAGCAAATCCCATACGGATTTGGTCTTAAAAACTAATTGAAATTGCCTAATCTTAGTCCAAATAGGATAAGGAAACAAGAAAACATAGAAGACTAACTTAAGAGGGTGGGATTGGCCCACATGCTTGGTTCTTTAAAATAAAACATGCACATGACTTTTTTAATGAAGCATATGCACACTTAACACAAATCAACCCATGACAAAGTCCAAAAGAAGTCCACACGCCCTTTATAAGATAAAATAAGCCCAAATCTATTGATTAGACTTGTGCTTGAGAAAATTGGCTAAGTGTTAGCCCTTTTGGTTTGATACCTCCAATGTGCACACACACTTAGTCGTCTCCCTAAGCTCTTCCCCAAGCGTAATTAACAAAACTTCTTGAAGTTCTTGTGAAACAAAAGTTTGTGCATAAATCTGAAATTGTAACTTGAGCTTGTTGGAGCGTGACCTTGTAATTGGACCTATTGGCATCCTTAAGTCTTGATTGTCTTTGTGAGTTGCATCATTCCCTCCCTCCTCAAAAGGATTTGTCCTCGAATCTTGGCCTACATTATCAAAGGGAGATAGATCAGCAACATTAAAAGTAGCACGAACACCATATTCACCTTGCAACTCCACCCTATAGGCGTTGTCATTGATGTGTTCAAGCACTTGCAAAGGACATCACCTCTAAGATCGAGCTTAGACTTCCTTTGATGAGGAAATCTCTCCTTCCTAAAGTGCACCCAAATCCAATCTCCAGGCTCAAACTTCATCACCCTGTGCCTTTGACTGGCTCTTTGAGCACACTTCTTCTTTTCCTCAATGTACTACCTAGCTTTCTTATGTATTGTCTTAACCAATTACCCTTTGCTGCCTATCTATATTAACAATCTCATTCAAGGGTAAAAGCAAAAAATCCAATGGAGTTAATGGGTTAAAACCATATACAATCTCAAATGGAGAATAACCTGCGAAAGAATGAATGCTTCTATTATATGCAAACTCAATCAAAGGCAAATAATCTTCCTAAGTTTTCAAATTTTTACCCACAATAGCACACAAAAAGATCCTAAGGTTTTATTAACTACTGCTGTTTGACCATCTATTTGGGGATGAAAACTTGTAGAAAACAAAAGTTTAGTTCCTAATTTATTCCATAGAACATGTCGAAAGTGACTTAAAAACTTAAAATCCCTATTTGAAACGATGGTTCTAGGAATGCCATGTAACCTAACAACATCTCTAAAAAACAAATCAACAAGATGTGTAGTATCATCAGATTTATGACATGCAATAAAATGAGCCATTTTACTAAATCTATCAACTACAACAAAGATGTTATCACGTCCTTTCCTAGTCCTAGGCAATCCTAACACAAAATCCATAGATATATCAACCCAAGGACTATTAGGGACAGGTAGAG
>JAOTAY010058737.1:0-18768 GCA_025629805.1 Erythroxylum baracoense | reverse complement strand
AAATCAATTGCATTTTTCCATTATTTACCAACAATAGCACATATAAACAACAAATAAACCAACAATTACACAAAAAACCGCAAACAACAACAATAATCAAGCAAAATTTCATCGCCAAATGCCTACGATTAACACTAAAAACATGCATTTTTTGGAGAAATAATACACCCATTAGAGAGCTTACCTTAAATGACGCACGATGAGCTAAAAACGGTCGAAAAATGCAAGAAAGGGTTGGATTTAGACGGCGCAGGTGAGGAGAGAAGAAGAAGAAATGTTAGGGGGTTTCCTGATCGTCTTAAAAACAATGAATCATCGACAGAACTCACATTCCGTCCGTGTTTCGTCAGTGATTAAATTTCACCGCGTCGTCTTAAACCAAACAACGACGTTTTATTTATTAAATAGCCGACATTTATCGACGGACTTTATATTCCGTCGATTTTTAAATTTTCTAATTATTTCAGCGCCTTTTGTTACCGCTATATTTTGCGACGGAAACAAAAATTCCATTGGTAAAGTTAGTTAAATATATACTGACAGAACAAATTACGTCGGTATATAACAGGAGCTGAACCACTTTTACCGACGGTATATGTTCCATCAGTAACTGTCCGAAGCTACTTAATTGCGGGAGTCATTCCCGCAATTATTGTCGACAGTGGTGGCTAACCCGTCGGTAAACTTATAATCAACTTTACCAATGGACAGCATTCCGTCGGTGAATAGGGTTCACCAATCCAAACATACCAACGGAAGAGTATCCGTCGGTATATATCCAAAGCAATTAAAATGTGGGAAGCATTCCCGCAATTTTTGCCGACGCCAAAGGTCTTGTCGTCAGAGATTTTGCGCAAAATTCATTCCCTCTAGTATTGTCGAAGGTAATATATTTCCGTCGCTATATATGAACAGTATAATACATTTACCGACGGTTTGTTGTTTTCCGTTGGTAAATAGCTACAGTTTTTCGTCCATCAGGAAATGTCCGTCGCTAATTCATGATTTTCTTGTAGTGTCCATGTTTGAATCCAATGAAGTGGAATTGTCTTGATGAAATCTAGGTGGGCTTTGATTTCTCACTTAAGTTCCTACATTATTAGACCATGAGAAATTTGGATGGTTCTTCCATCTAGGATTGTACATGTTTGAATAAAGTTTGTTGCCTCCCCGATCAAATTATGTTCCCATGTAGTTGAGTTGCCCTACGTTGTTATTTTGCACTAAGAAATAATCAGCTATGATATTTCTCTCTTGCCCACATAACTCGCATCCATATTGAATTGCTTTTAGTGGAGAGGAATAGGTGGATTTCAGGTTGTTTAGTTGCTTAGTTAAAAAGGAGATTTTAGTTTACATTGTTGTCATTAAATATACAACAATCATTTACTTCTAATCCCAGAAGGTTAAATGCTGCCATCTTCAGTATAAGGTTTAAAGACAACTATTGCTCACCATCTCCTTTAACAAATCTTTCACTTCATCAACTATTTTCTCATCAACGATTTGCTAGTAGCTACATCAATGGTGCCTTGTATGGGTGGATTAACTCTGTTGCAAAAAGTTTGCAACAAGAATTCCTTTAGCAAGTTATGACGTGGGCATCTCCTTTACAACTCCTCATACCACTCCCATGGTTCATATAAAGACTCCCCTTCATTTTGTTGGAAATTAGTTATTTCCTTGATGAGCCTTGTTGCCTTGGTCAAAGGGAAGTACTTATCCGAAAATGCTTACACAAGATGCTCTTATGTTGCAATGTTTGCTGAGTTGAGTGAATTCAACCATGCTTTGGCTCTATATGTCATTATAAAGGGAAATAGTCTCATCCTAACAACATCTTTCAACATCTCATTATATTGAAAGGTGTCAGAAATTTATAAGAAATTAGTCAGATGAGCGTTGGGATCCTTATTGGGCAATTTATATATTCGTATGTTGGTCTACAACATATTTAATAGTGCTAATTTAATCTCAAATGTATTTGTCTACACTGGTCGTTACGTGATTCCTTATTAGGTAACATTGAACCTTGACCTCATGAAGTGTATAAGGGTTCTTTGCTACTCTCCATGATTTAATTCCTCCTCCATCATTCTCTCTATCTCTTTTTAACTTTTAGCTCTTCGGATCTCTCTTTCTTGCTTTGTGATATCAAGAGTTAAATTTTCTTCTACCTTGCTTGAACTCCTAGTGATTCTTGTATTTTAAATTTTCTTCTACCTTGCTTGAACTCATAGTGATTCTTGTGTTCATGCAACCCCATTCACACAAGAAGGGTATTGATTCTTTAAATCAAAAGAATTCAAATCATCTTAAATGCTAACTACTCCCTAGAAACGGTGCCAAAAACTTGTTTACAAGTTTTATAATATAAAACTCTCAATAACGTAAGTATACAAATTGTATATCATAGTATTAAGGGTGCTGTTCCTACGAAGACTAATAGACACCTAACAATTTGAATAGAGTTTTTTTCTAAGGTATAAAGATTGATGTGAATAAAAATAAATAATTGAAATTAAAAAACTAATAAAACGAAAAAAAAGAAATTGAACAATTGAGCTGCTAATAAAAAGCCTGATCAAAGTTTGAAGACTTAGGAACTATTCTATCGTTATTTTGTTTTTCCTTTATCTTGTTGATCTAATTATGTTTGATCCTAAATATCTTATGTTTTGATTACCCTCTCTCGAGATCTAATCAAGTAACCCTAATTGAATTTGATAATTATAAAATTGTAATATCTCGATTCACAAAGCTGCTCCTAACTTATTCAATTAGATTTGAAGCAATCCTATGGATTATTAATTTCACAATTAAGATCTCTCTTTAGTTGCTAATTAATATGATAATTGTAGGTTTATTAAGTTACCAACTCTCGTTACACACCTTAACACATGTAACTTAATTCACTCTCTTAATTTATCACCAAGTATAAGCATAATAATTATCACAAATATTGATAAATGTATTGAATTCAACAAGAATTAAGGTCAACAAAATAATTCAAGAATAATCCCTAATATAGAAACCCATAATCTTGTTAAACATCTTAGAAATCCAAATTCACATTCAAGATGATGAAACAAATAAAAGGACAAGAAAGAAAAACTAGTTGGAGTCTTAATCTGGAAATTTGGAATTCTCTGAAGCTCTTTTGATGTCTTCTCTTGATCTTCTTTTAATCTGGTGGTTGCTGCAGTTTTTGATGTTTTTCTGTTCCTTAAATAGTTCTTAAAGCTTCTAAGGTTCTTTTTAGGGTTTCTTCACTTATTTTGGTTCAAATCTTCGATTAAGGCCTAAAAAAAGCTATGGTTTCTATAAATTGATTCATTTTTAGTTTTTGTCTCCCTATGGCAATCAGTGGAATCATCGACAAATGAGTTCGGGAGAGCTGGAAAAGCTAAAATTTACTTTTTGTACTCTTTGTCTTGATTGAGACAACTCACGATTGTGACCAACCTCCATGCTTCGAATTCTACTCTTTTCTTCAATTTGTATTTCCATTCACTCTCACACGCACTGTGAAACATGAAATTAAGATCAAATTCTTGCTCTAAACGACTCAAACATTTAAAACACATAAAACACTAACAATTACATAATTCTAAGTCTATACCCATGATAATCATCTAATAGAACACTTAAAACACAATTAAACACCTAAACAACATACTATAATCTACACCTATCAACTAGTACAACATTATTATAACTCTCGCTCTTAATTACTAACAAGGATGACTAATTGCTTTCTTTAGCATTGTTTATGAACATGTAATTCTAATTCAATTATGATAGTCCTTGTTTATGAACATTTGTAAATCTTTTCCAGATGGAAATCAATACGTTCTTGAATTAAAATAAATACTTTTATAAGAGTCTCTCTTCACCCGTAACAAAGAATATGCATAAAAGAATGCTCTTAAACCACTAAAGGAAGAAGATAATGAATTCTCAAGTAGAATTTAAGTAGTGGACATAGGCATGGATTGTATGGCTGAACCACTATAAATCAGTTTTATCTTTCTTTTCCTACTTGTCATTGTTCTTATTGTGTTTGCTTTATGATTTTTTTTGTGAAGTTGCTATAACCATTCATTAAAATAAAAAATATGAAAACAAGTGAACAGACATAATTTATCCCCCATCTTATGTGCCATTTAGTGAGTAACAAAATTTAAAAAATGAAAAATGACTAAAAAAGTAAAAGACCAAAAAATCATTCAAACCTTATCCAAACTAGAATAACTGATCTAAGTTATGTTGATTTAATCAATCAATTTTTTCTAGTCAATCTCAAAAGTTCTGTCGTCCTAAAATCTCAAATTAAGCATTTTCTCTCAATATGATCATTTGCCTTATTAGAGTATAAAAAACTTGTTTGAAGTCTATATTTTTTTCATTAGAATTTTGCTTTATACTTATCCCACCCTTTATCCTAATTTTTATTTTCATATGATGATGACGATGATGACGATTATGATGATAATAATAATAATGTTTGTTTTGTCTTCAACTCCTATAACAATAATCTAGACTTTAGATATTCCTTTTGTTTAAGCAAAAGAGACCCAAGCTCAATCATATATTTTATTTTTGATTATTTAGCATGACTTTTAAGTTCACTCCCAAAATTATTTTATTTGAAATTATCTAATAATGGGAAAGTATTAAAGATTTAAGTAACGTTTAGGTAGGTAAAACAAGATGTCTAACATATTTTCTATTTAACAATTGATGGGACTAATTTTTTAAAGTTTTCTATATCTTTCCTTAATAAAAGTAAGTAACGTGCAGACTTCATTACAGTCATTCTTTTCTTATTCATCGCTTCTATTAAGGATATGCTTGGCATGCCAACGATAAGATTAATGATTAAAATTTAATATTTATATAAAATTATTTTAAAATAATATTAACTTCATTTTTATTAAAAATAAAAACGATCAAATTTTAATTAAAAGAAATACACGTGTATGTAGATCCTTCAGTTGGAAGAGCATAAGCTGCTACAGTGTGAAGGAAGAAGTTGAAATCATCCATGTTTCCTCGATGTGGAATGGAATTTCCTCTGTATTCTGCGACATTATAGATAACATTAAAATCCCTACTAAACGTCCACAATTTATCATGTAAATCATCTGCGATTCTTTCTAAAGAAGACCAAAGGTTTAGTCTATCTCTTCTATTACATTTAGCATAGGTCGCTGTAATAAATAAGGACTCCAAAGAAGTGTTGTCGATCAATTCAACATGAATAAACTGATCATGATCATGATCATGAACAATCTTAGCAGTAAAAGAAGATTTCTACATGATCCAAATTTTATTAATGACATTGAAAAAACTTTCATGACAGCCCAATGAAATTTGTAAAGAATGCACCTTATCCGAAGAAATCATTGGTTCCGTAATAGCAAGAAAAGAGAGTTGATGAAGCTTTTACAATTTTTTGAGTCTACAAATTGATTGTTGTGAGCCTGCTCCTCTAATGCCCCAGAATAACATCATCGTTGGATTTATCTAGTTCTGCAAATTGAGCGGGAGCAATCGATCTTGTTAAAATGGTTCTGGGCATATCAAAATAATTTTTCCGAGGCCTTCTCTTCTGGGAATCTTTGGTTGCTTTTTTCAGAGCATTGTGCTTAGAGAGTTTATCATCATACTCTCGACTAAATTGATTGAGTAGCTGAATCACCTCATCTTTTGGAAGGTTTGGAAAGATTTGTTGATCAATATCAGAATCTAGACCGTAATTGCTGGGCAGTGGATAAACTGAGGGAATCATTGTGATATTGTAAACACAGACGTTGATTCCAGTCTATGTTTTGAAGTTCCGGAAATAAAACTCTCTCTGTGTCTTCTTTTTATGTGGTATGACTTTCACGCAAACAACCATTAGTCGTGTCATTTTTCTTCAAAGTGTCAAGCAATTGAGTGAAAGATCTGTATTTTCGTAATTTTCTGGCAATTGCTCAATCAACGCAGGTTTAGCTGTGTCGTGAATCACATTTGAATTAAGATTGTTATCAATATGGCGCTATATTGATTTCTGCTTGTAAACCATTTTTGAAATCTCCTTTTGAACTGGTTTTGAGATGACCTTTAATTCAGGATGTTTGACATGGGAATTTCTTCGGAATGAACAACGTGCCAACAATGAGGACAATATGATAGGATTTCCTCATTCGGATCAATTTTCTGCCAGAAACCAATTGAGTCTTCCATTTGTATCCATAAACGCTTCGGGATTGATTTCAGCAAATCAGTCTCAACCTGCATTCGAGCAATGATAGGATGTTTAAAATTAGTAGTCGCTGAATCTAAGCGAAGGGCTGACCAAAAGTTTTTGCAATATTGAACAGGGCTTCTTGATTCATAAACTGAATTGGTAACTTTGGCCAAGTAAACCAAATCGGAACAATCCAGGATTCACGATCAACATGAAAATTTGGAGTCTATTTAAATACCCGCATTGGCTTGCTTTCGATATACCATATCCCACGTGAATATACTCGATGGAAGTCAGAGACATCCATCTTCAAGATAATATGGTGAAAGTCTAGTAAACCGACTGTTGTCTTGATATCCTGAGCCATAAAGAATTTTGGAATAATATCCAATCTCGGTTTGCCCTAGGAAAACTTACCAACAAGTGTATAACGGAATGGGATGGACATCTTTTCAACGACAGCTTTTGGGAATAGTAGAAGATGCATTCGAGCAATTGAATTAGTCTATTCCATTATTGACGAAGAAGATGCCATAGCTGAAGGCGATTGAAGAACTTGTAGAAACATGGGATGATCAAATGGAGAAGGTGGGTGGCCATCAATATGGTTTTCCATGGTTGTCGGCTGGGATATTGATGTTTTAATAAAATGTTTATAGTCTGTAGAAAACTATGAGTTATAGTTTTTAGGTATTTAAAATGGACCATAGGATATGGTCACCTATACATCAGGTATATAATAAAAGATTTGAAATAAGTGCCTTTGGGGTGGGTAATTAATCCATGTGTAACATATCATTTGACTTATACTTGATGAAAGAAGTCTACTCTTATATTATGAGTCCTTTAGTGGAAAATGAGGTTTAGACAGCTCTAACGTTAGTTCTATGAGTGAATCTAACACAGAGCCATGGTTAATAAGATACGAACATATGATTTCAATGGCCTTCTACTCTTAAGTATGTCCCTTAGTGTTAAGTTGTTATTTTGTACTTATTTGATATATAAATCTCTCTCATATATTGAAATTATTATTCAAAATTTATATTATTCAAAATTTATAGAATTGTGTCTTAATTGTTTTTAGATGATTTCCAACACTTGGGAGATGAAATTCAATTAAAAAGATGCAAAAGAAACAAAGAAATATGAAATTCCAAGTTGGCAACAAATTCATGACTAAACGTGACCACGTGTAAGAATAAAAAGAAAAATCTGCAGATCTGCTTTCAAATTTAAATATGATTTTTTTGGAATTTTCATAATCTTTTAAGATCAGATTGATAGGGATTCACAATCTGAACACGTGGGAGATGTGATCTGCAAGAGAGGATGGAAAAGGAAGGAATCGGGAGGAACAAAGAGGCAAAAAAATCGTTACTGTTCACGCAGCCTTTGGTGTAGGATAGTTTTCTGCAGATTTTTCTGCAGAATTTCCATAGGATTAGTTTTAGTTTCTGCATTCTTTTCTTCTAGCTTTCGGCAGCATAGTTTAGGAGTAGTTTTGACATTTTTCCGCATTCTTCTTTTGTTCTTTTTAGCAGCAACTTAAGGATAGAGTTTACGTTTCTGCACTTCTTCTTTTTTTTTTTTTGGATAGCCACTGTTGGTTTTCGATTTCTGCACTTTTCTTCTAGGGATTTTCGTCTTCTTTAGGGAAAAACCAGGGATGGAGACCATGTGTTTTGTTATTTCTTTGATTTCTACTTTCATTATGAATAGCTAAATTTCTTTTCTTGGTTTAGGGAAACCATGTTATCCGTTATTATGTGTGAGATGTTTCAATAAAGTTTGTTTTGTTGATGAACATTGAATATCTTCTGAATTACTTTTTTCTAATTGAATTGGTTGATTTCTAGGTGCGCAACTAGGGATTAGTTTGTTCAATAGCTAGATTATTGAATTATGACGTTCAATTTCGTTAATCACAAGTAGCAATTAGGATTACCTTCTTTACGTTAGAGTCAGAAATTCTAAGAAGATATTCACTAGATCAATTGCATATCGTACATGTATTATCTTGCTCATTGGTTTCTTAATTCTTAAAGCTATTATTCAATTGAACCTACGATCATATCTAGGTTGTTGATTAATAAGAATGCTTAGGATACATGTTTCTAATCATTTACACTTAATAGAAAATACCCCCCAATGAAACATTAATGATGGAAAATTTATATCGAGGATCCATTTTAGCGTGATAACATCGGTGACCCGAAACCAAGGTTTTTCCATTAAATTTTCAGATCCAATCACTTTTGTTAAATTTAGATTTTTGTTATCTATTTCTTAAATTTCGTGAACTGAAAACAACCCTCCCTTTTTGTTACTTTGTTTTAGTTTTAAACTCGCTAACCTTTACCGTTAAAAATTCTTCGCGGGAACGATATCCACTTACCACTATTACATTAAATTGTATTAATGGAAGTGATTTCTTTTGAATTTGGTTGCAGCCGACAACAGTACCACTTAGCTCATGAAATAATTTAAGGCTGAAAAGTATGAATTCAATTTTAAGGTTAACTAATGTTAGGAAATTAGAGTATAAAATCCATTTATCTATAAAGAACAGAAAACCACAGGCCCACCAAAGAGAACGTTGCTTTAAACCTAGTGAGATAAATACTTATCTTAACAATTTTAGGAATGGCCTTAGGTTGTCATTTAATGATTTTTATGTTGATTTGTAAAGAGAAATAGTTATAAGCTAAGGTCAATTGCATCCTCATTCTTAGTGTTTTTTCTTAGGTTTCATAGTATTCTTTCATCCAGGAGAAAGTTAGCTAAACATGGACTCATTCATATTTAGACATTAATTAAGGACTCTAGTGAAGTTTTTAGAGTAGTACAATATAAATGCAAGATCTGAAATAGGAATTAAAGTATAAAAGCCTCATAAGGGAACATATGATTATAAGAGGAAGCTTTTGTTCCTCTCTTTGGAAGATGGTAGTGAATGGATTTTTAAGCCTTTTTAGAGAGATAATAACCTTTAGTTTAATGATAGGGATAAGTCTAGTAGCCTATTATCTACTTAAGAAAAGACCTTAAGTAATAAGGTAGGTCACTTTCTTGAAGAAATATTGCTAAAGAAATGTTAGAATATTTTCTAAAGTGCTTCAATTTATCAGACTTCCATATGAATGATACTAAAAGAATATTTTTACCAAAATCTTATAGTTTTAGAAACTTTTCTAAAGCTAAAAAGCATAAGAAAAAATAAGTATGTATGAGCAATTCAATCAAAATCATTAGAAGCTAGAAATTTATATGCATACTCGCAGGTTTTCATCTTTCTTTTAAAGATTACAGATATATAATATTTATGTAATGATATCAAGATTTCTTAACGAAAATATAGATTTGGCTCACATAACTTCAAACTTAAAAAACTTTCCTTAAAATTTAGATCTACTTAGTAGAGAAAGATGAAAAATCATAACAAGAATCACGAGGGAATTCATAACAAGTCTAAATCAATCAAAGGAAGCTCTAAGTAGGAAAAGGACAAAAATATCTTTTGGATTCAAAACATAATATGGAGCCAAATATCATTCATATTGAGCTTGACATCATAAAGCCTTTGTAGTCCATACCACAAACTTTTCGATGTAATACAGGAAAATATCACTTGTTTAATAAGGTTTACTATCCTTGATGGATTATTAAGGTCAAAGATTTCAATATCGAGTCTAATAATATGGGACCACAAGTTTTAGGTGGATTCGTGCTTCCAAATGATGAGATGAAACTTAATGATATCGAGTAGAGTATGATCCATTATTCCTTGGAAAATTTTATAGCTTAAGTTGGAGTCTAATTATTCAAGTTTCTTTATTCTCATTTGTTTCTTTTCAAATCAGGGTTGATGTTCTATTTTATAAGCAATAAGTTCAATGGTGGCTTAAAACAAGCATGCAATTCTAAAGTTTATGAAACTCAATCTCTCTTTAAATCAAACTTAAAAAGATGCCAAAGAAAAAGTTATCAAAGTTTTTGTTTAAAGGATAGTGATAAACATCTAAAGAAATCAAATATATATGATTTAATTATTTATCTCTACCCTAAGATCAAATGTTTGGAAGAGGAGAAAGAACATTTGGTCTCTATCCTAAAATCAAGTGTTTAGAAGAGGAGAAAGAGCATTTGTTCAATGATTTGTAATAACAAGAGGCTTATTACATAGAGAAGAAATTCAAGTTTTATATATTTCAAGAAATTCAAGTTTTATATATATCATGATTTCATTAAAACCATGACTTTTGAGGCTTAGTGTAACACCCCCTATATGAAACCTACAACCACTCACATTTATATTAACCAAATTCCTGTACAAACAGTCATGACATACATTTCTATTCATTTATAGGGACTGTCATCATACATTTATCTATTTAATATTTTACATACATATATATATTACAAAATTTCATGTCACTTTTATCATTTAAGAGCATTATTACATCTTTGTATTTATATGATGATCCAAAAGAAATATTAGACATATCTCAAATTCTTGGTTACAAATTATTGAGAAATTACAATTTCCTTTATTACACATATACAGTCATCTTTAACTAAAAGATACATTCCATAAGTACATTTATTTCCTAATAGTTGACCTTAGTCACTGCAAATGATCCCTATGCCTTACTCCTATTACTTGGACCTACACGGACTAACACTCGTGCTAAGCTTGAAAGCTTAGTAGGGAAACACTTAGTTTGGATGACCACTCACAACAGTCATCCGCCAAACACACACATTCATAAATATCATAAAATATATAAATAGTGATGGCATAATTATTCAAGGTACATAAATGTGTTTCAATATTATTCATATTCGGTAATTTCACATTTATAAGCCAAACATTGATATTTATTGCTCATTATTGCCAATTATCAATATAAATGCTCATCATTATAAATCATCAGTACAAATGCTCATCAATATAAATCATCAAAACACATGCTCATCAATATCAACTATTTATGTTGTCATGCTTTATTTCTTATTTATAACCGTTTAATTTACCTTTTATGTTAGGCCTACACATTCCCATGGGTGTGGATAATGGGAACTATAGATATCTGAAAATATCAAATTGTAGATACCTGAAAATATCAAACCATAGATACCCAAAGGCATCGAAATGTAGAGACACTATAGTCTCGAAATGAAGACACCATTGGTGTCAAATTATAGCAGTTGCATTGTAACCCTATAGGTATGCCTATCTATCCACCACCAAAACAATACATTTTCCTTTAACCATTTGTCAATTTCATAATTAATATACTGACAAATCATAAAATTGGTATTTCAATTCATAAATGCAGGATAAAACTTACCACTATTAGAAGGGTATCAAAATTACACTTGAATAGTCATACTATACACATATAAGCAATATATATGCATATAAATCATCTATATACATGTAAATTTGCTTTAGCATACATTATGATCAATCTTCAATTTCAATGTTTTATGGTAAGTCATATTTCATTTATTTATAGGTGTTTGCAAAGTTTCATAAACATTAAAAAAGGTTTGGATATGATTCAGTAAAAATTGGAAATGAAAACAAACTCTAAATAGTGCAATTTCCTATCCGTCGTGTCCCCTGCCTAGAATTCATACCTCCAATTTTTCCGTAATTGTCATAAGAAAAAAATTCAAATTAGGTTTTGTTGCCTTCTATAAATTTTTCCCCTATGTCTCTAGTTCCCATAGCATCACAAATTAGACTATTTGGATTTCTAAATCATGAAACATGCACAAAATATCACAAGATGCTCCAACAAATTTTAGCATTAGATCACCATTTTCAATCTCAAATTTAAATGTCATTAAGCCTAAATTAGGTTAGGGTATCTTCTCTATATTTTTATTTCTATGTCTTAAGTTTCATTTCCAATTAAAATTACCCAATTTAGAGGTATGTATGCGAAGTTATGGCTAAAATAATGGGACTAGTTCAAACAAGTCTAAGATAGAATTCCACTACACATTACTCTCCTATCATATTCAACCAATTCCATGTAAAGTAATACCAAGAAACCATTCTAGAAACCATTCCATGTCCAAGTTAATCTTTTTACCCATTCAAACATGCAAAAACAAGAATTAAACTAAGTGTGGTCCTAAACCTTGAAATTAACCAATTAGCTCTTTTAGTACTTTTACTTTTCTTCTCCTTTAGCTTTGCTTGATTCACCAACTAGAAACACCACAAATACACATCTTAATACCAATTCCAAACTTATAATTCCATCTCTTCATGAAAAAATCAAGAAAAGACAAAGATGAAGAGAAAAACCACTAACTTTTACCATGATTTCCACCTAGGATTAGCTTGATTCCTTACATGCAAAATGGTGTGATCAAGAAGATGAAATGGAGAGAAAATGAGAAGAGGAAAATTTGGCATTCAAAACACTAAATCCAAGCCCCTCTCTCCTCTCTTACATGTCCATTTCGTGACACATATGCTTCAATACTATTGGACACACATGCTTTAATCCTATTGGTCACATATGCTTTAATCTTATTGGTCCATGTGTTAATTTTAGGAAGATTACACATTTGGTCCTTATTCTTCCTTTAATTCCCATATTGGCATATAATCTCATTAATTAATTTCATTCTCATCCATATTTCACCTCTAAGTATGTATGGCCACACTAAAATGAACAAATTACCAATTTACCCATATCTTTTACATTAAGCATCATTATGTCCCTTACTATGCTTAGATGCACTTAATTCTTTATGTTCACTTCTTAATACACCCTATGCATGCTATAATACTTCTAGGGTATATGTTGGGGCCTTGCACTTGGAACTATAATGATATAGCACACTCCTTCATAGTGGATTCTAGGCCTATAAGGATTTGTTTAAAAGCGAACATAAGAAATTATCAACTGATTTGTTGTCTTTCATAGATATTCTAAAGTCTTCTTCTAATGAACCTAAGCTTGAGGTAAAGTAGAAATTTTAGTCAAAGGTAGTGTGAAAAGTGATGCAATAATATATATGTTTGTAATATTTGTATTTTTCTTAGGCCAATATAGAAATGTACTTTGATGAGTTGATGTACATGATTAATAAAAAAGCCTTTCTTTAAGATTTAGTGCCCATTTTGTTTATGGTTTTGTATTTTGTATTCCTAGAATTTTCATGAGATAATCAAATTATGAAATTTTGTTTACCTATTTCATTTATATGATCCCAAGAACATATTGTCTTGACTTTCACTGGGTTTTAGAAAAACTTGCAAAGCTAATTTTTGAGCTTAGATTGGCCACTTAAATACATTTGGGTAGCTCATATGATTTTCATTTTGTAAGTATGTTATCTTTATGTTTTTATTCACCATTTTAGATGGTATAAAGTTTTTTATTTAATTGATATCTAGTTTGTTTCTGGTTATATGATTTTTATTGGATATATTGATGCATTACATTGTTCGTTGATTAGTTTTTTGTTTTCTAAAATATTTATTATATTGTTCTGTGAGATGTTTACTATATTATTACTTTAAGACATTTTTTGGAAAGATAAATAAAGATATTTCATTAAAAAGGCCAAAAGGCCTACCATGCAATTACAAGGCTATGGTTACAAAGGATAAGAATCTAAATAGAGGAACAACCTCTCAACAGAACAAAACTAGTGTTGATGTTAGAGCAATCAAGCCATGAGATACACTAGACCCCAATTACATTTCAAGGAAGTGCTTAAGTTTTCAATTGCTTGATTAGCAATCTGTATCTCCTTGATCCAACAGTAAGTCCCATTTATCACTACATACTTGTCATCATTGAGACATTTAGTATATTATTATACATGATGTTTACTTTATCTTTTTGCTATACATTTACTGGCCACTTTGCTAGATGTATATAAAATATTGGAAGAATGATGACTTTTTATGTTTACTATGTCATTTGATGAGGTATTCAGCTAGTCATCTCGCGAGATTATTTAATATATTATTTTGCAAACAATAGTTTGATTTTTTAAGAAATGTTTAGCCTATTAGTTTATGTTTTGAGTTTTAAAATTTAAAAGCTTATAACTTTCAAAAATTTTTATATTAGATATAATATGTTGAAGCACAATATCATTTTTGAAATACAATTAAACCTAAAATATAGGCACAGTTTTCAAATGACCCCTAATATTTCGTTAAAGATCTAAGATAACTCTTGTCATTAGTTTTGGTACCAATTTGCACACTAATATTTTTAAAATGACACGATTTACATCCTAAAACCTAATTTTACTATATTTCTAGTAGATCTTCATCATGGGGATGTTAACCCATCACACATGGCATGCTAGTATACAACTCCCGCTAAGTAGATGTTGTTATGGCTTATTTGAAATTATTTTTATTAAAAGTTTATAAAATTTTAATTATTAAAATTATTAAAACAAAAATTATTACTATTTTCAATCTTCAATATAAATTTATGAAAAAAATACCAATTCATTTGTTTGTGCTTTTAACTTCTTAACACCAAATCCTTAAATCAACAGTTTCTTTGTTTTTCCTAAAATCCTAAAAACAACAATTTCCTTATTCTTGCAAAACCTATCGTCTTAAGTAATTACGTTGGTCATTGCACATCTTCCTTTATAGAGTTCTCATCTTATTTACCACTATTTTGAGGTAGCGAAAAATGATGTCAAAGTTAGAGCACAAATATATTGTGGTTATTATTAGGGTAAAAAAGTTAGAGCACATATATCATTATGGTTATTATTGGGATAAAATGAAATTCCTAGGTTTTAACCACCGTGTATAAGTTTAGTCACCAAGTTAGACCTTACAACATTTATGCTATCAGAATTGCCTAAACCCAAATTATTGATTTTCATTTTCTTATTAGGTTAAGTTGCCACGAGGAAATTGGTTCAAGGAATAATGAAGATCTAATTGTTTAAATGAGAAGAGAATGAGGAATTCAATCTATTGTGGTTATGTTCTTTGCTTAAAACAATTGACGTATTCTTTTGATCATTTCATGATCCCTTCTTGTAAATTGTACATAACACATAATCATCCCATTATAAAGACCATAGAAGGAAGAAAAATTGACTAGTAAATAAAACATATTATAAGAACATCACCATTAAAATACATGTTTGTTATTATTTGAATATGATTTTCTAGAATATCGAATTATAGATTAGTGTTGGGTTAAGTTTTGTTAGCTAAATTATTGAAAAAAATGCATTTAAGGTTCAAAGATAAAAATGGGATATATTGTTTGGGAAGAATAAATTAACTTTTGATTTAGGATTTTTGGTGTTAAGAAAGTTAAAAGCCCAAACGAGTTTATGTTTCAGAACATTTCCGTTAAATATAAAATATGTACTATGTTGTTTTAATCATTTAAATAATCAAAATTAACAAAATGTTTAAATATTAATTTCAAGTAAGCCATATTAACATCCACATGATAGGAGTTGCATAATTGGCATACCACATATGATCAGTTAACATACTTATAGTGGAGTTTAGTAGAAATCTAATAGAGTTAGGTTTTAGGATACAAATCATATCATTTTGTAAATTTTAAGGGTAAAAATTGGTAATAGAGTTAATAATATGGGCTATCTTAGACCTTTTACAAATGTCAAAGGGTGATTTGCACCTTTAACTAGAAATATCATAAATTTGAAATATTAATTGAAAGATGTTAATGTAATATTCATTGAACCAATATATACTATGAAAAGTAAGGCCTAAGGTAATCATCAAGGTCTTTAAGACCTTGGATCTATCAAGCCTTTTTTGTTTATCTCATATTTGATAATTTCCCTTACATGATATAGGCTTATCCAATTAGGTACAAGCTTTCCCTTAGCATTAATTTTGTTAGATATATTAGCCTTTCTCGACACAAGATTCCCTTTCTTAATAACCTATTGTTTAACTCCATTTTTGGTCAAGAATTTAACATACTATTAATTTATAAGGTTCTTTACATAAGCATCATGTCTCTTTTCTTCTATAAGATCTATTTTTGTCCTAATTATTAATTTTTTTATTATCAGGTCTAAAGTTTTTCATATGGAATATAGTTCTTATCTTAATTTAGATCAAGAGCTTTACACTGTAAGCCAAGCTGAAAAGGATTTATCTTATAAGTTCGATAGCTCTAGAAAGATACAATCTGTTTCATCTGCTCAAACACATTTTACTAACCTACCATCATTTTCATGCCCTATAATATGATTCTATTGTTGACTTCTGTTAGGCCATTAGGATGTGGATGTATAAAAAAGGCAAAATTTAGCATAAAAATGCAAAATTTAGCATAATACACTAGGACTCACAAAGTTTTTAGAGACTCATTATTTGAGGCCCTAAACTCTCGTTTTTGACATTATTTGAAGTTAAATGTATATAGGCCATAGTTAACCATGCTAACCCAACCATGCTAACCAAACTCTTTTTTGCACTTAATGCACCATCAACACACATAGTACAAATAGGTGAAGAATTTGAGACAAGCTCACTTGAGTCTTTTGACAAGAATAACGCATTCTATAATAAAATTAGCCAATGTTGAGATTTTACCAATGTTCATAGGATGAGTCGAATATCAAATTCACTAAGCTCCACTAAACAATTCACCATTCACTCTAACAATTTTTGCTTTATGTAAGAATTATCATAGTGGTATATTTATGACCACAAAAATAGTGTGAACTTCGTAGAAAGGCCTTAGTTTCCTTGCTAATGTGATAATAGATAATAATACTTTCTCCATTCTAGTATATTTATCCTTTGAGCTTCAGAAAATTTTGCTCATGTTATAAGTTAAAATTTGTTATTTGTCGTCTTATCCTAGAATTCAACTTAGTACCTTTAAAGAAATGAAAATGCACAAGGATAGATCTTGCCCTCTTTTATGGGTGATTAGGAAAGGTAGGCTATGCAAATAGGTGTTTGGGTCCTCAAACACATGTTAGAGCTTGTTACTCCATTTGAATCTTCAATTTTTCCAATATTTTGAATAAAGGGAGGTTGCTTTTTATAGACTTAGACAGGATTTGAGATAAACTTATTATTTTACATACAAGGATCTATGTTTCCTTAGCATCTATCATGGCTTTATATTAAGCTTAGACCTCTTATAGTTTGTCTTTAGTGACTCATTATAAAGCTTAAAAACTTTTGGTTGGAAGTTTTGTCCATACAATTATCAAGAATTAACTTCATACCTTACTTTTTCAATGTTTTAAAGCATTCTCGTAATTCCACTAAGTGATTTCTCCTTACTCTTATCTTGACAAACATATCGTCTACATAAACCTTCATATTTTTGTTAATATGCCAATATACTTATGTAACACGAATTTAACTATCCTTTAGTAAGTCACCGCTATATTATTTAGTTTTAACGATATCATTTTATAATAAGAAGGTTCCATTATATATTATGGATGCTTTCTTTTCCTCATCATACTCCTACATGCAAACTTGGTTATAACTTAAGTATGCATCCTTGAAGGTCAATAATTAGTGGCTTATCATGACATTTATGAGCATTTTTATTTTGAAGAGCAGGTAGTGGTGATTCGAGTAAACTTTGTTAAATTTTATGAAGTATATGCTTAAAATAATTTCCATTTCCTCTTGCATTGATATGGTGTTAGGACAACTCTTTTTATATAAAATAAAGGTATACAAAAATTGCATCATATGTAGCATGTCTACATATGATATGGAATTTATCATTTTAGTATATGTTCTACGGTGTTTTACAATTGTAAAAAGAAGATATATTTTTCTTTAAGGAAAAACTGGTCTCCTCCATAACCAATAAAAGGGAAAGATATCGGTCAGAGTCATCACGATTTGACTCCCATTATTTCGAAGGATTCGTAGAAGAGAATGTTGATAGAGTTACCATTATCCACTAAAATTTGCTTTTAGGTTTATAATGTTTGCTTTGATGAGCATCATGTCTTTATAAAGATTAAATTGACTTTAACTGCTCTTCTTCATCGAATATTATATGCCTTGTTCTATGTCATTTTTAATCTTAACATGTGTTATAGTGCTAGCTTTGTTATACTAGTTGGATCTCTTTAGCTAATACCTAATACAATTGTTATATCTACTAATAATCATATCTGAGACATGTATGGGTCTTCCATCTCCATTTTATAGTATGGAGTTTGACCTTTACCTAGCTACTAATTGGTCCTCTCTATGTGAAGGAGGTCTTTGCGGGTAAACATTTATATCCCTTCTAATGGATTGTTCCAAAGTTTCACATTACATAAGTACGTCAACAGTATGATTTAGGTTTTTGCATTATTATTATTATTATTATTTTCAACTCTTTTATCATTGCCACTCTTGCAATATTACCTCTGGGATTCTTACAATCTCTTGAATAATGTCCTACTTCTCCACAAGTATAACATCTGCATTTATGTGTTGGAGGTTTCTTTCTTTTGAATACACGTATATGTGTATCATGTGGTTTTCCTTT
>JAOTAY010058728.1:0-18773 GCA_025629805.1 Erythroxylum baracoense | reverse complement strand
ATATCAGCATGGAGCATCTTTTGTATTTTGGTTTAAGTTGATGTGTAATTTGATTTGTAATAACTCTGACTGTGTTTAAAAATGGAAACAGTGAAATTAAATTCCTTGGTATGATTCTGTTATTTTAAAGATTTGGATAATGAAATAGGTATGTGCATGTTCTGCTTGATGAATTTGTCAATTGCTGTTAGTCTTAGAATAGCACGTCAGAGTTGGGAGGATTGCATGTGAAAAACACAGACGAAAGGAATCGTCTGTGTTGACGTCACAACACAGAGGCAAGGAAAAATAGAGAGGAGAAGTATATCTGTGCTGACGTCAGAACACAGAGGCAAGGAGGAATAGAGAGGAGAAGTATCGTCTGTGCTGACGTCAGAACACAAAGGCAAGGAGGAATAGAGAGGAGAAGTATCGTCCATGCTGACGTCAGAACACATAGGCAAAGTGGTATAGAGAGGAGAAGTATCGTCCGTGTTGACGTCAGAATACAGAGGCAAGGAGGAATAGAGAGGAGAAGTATCGTCTGTGATGACGTCATAACACAGAGGACACGTCATCACTCAGAGGATAGAACACAGAGAATAGACCACAGACGATGAGTGGTCAACACAGAAGATAAAAGTCAACTGCAGAGGATAGAACACAGAGGATAGACCACAGGTGATAAGTGGTCATCACAGAAGATAAAAATCAACTACAGAGGATAGAACACAGATCATAGGCCAAGGATAATAAGAAGGAGTTAAGAAGTTATGTTCGTTAAAGAATTTCGTCTGTGTTACTGTTCACAGACTTCGTCTGTGTTACTATTCACAAGTATCGTCTGTGCTACTGTTCACAGACTTCCTCTGTGTTACTATTCACGAGAATCGTCTGTGTTACTGTTCACGAGTATCGTCTGTGTTATTGTTCACAGACTTCCTCTGTGTTACTGTTCACGAGTATCGTCTGTGTTACTGTTCACAGACTTCCTCTGCGCTATTGTTCATGAATATCGTCTGGATTACTATTCATAGTTTATCTTCTATCCTATTTTTGACCACCCAGAAGTTACAATTAGCCTTCGAGGTCTGCATGAAAGTTGTAACTCATGAAGTCCTCTTTCAAACTATCTAAAGAAACCCTACATACGATTCCTAAAGAAAATGTTATGCTAATAGCCCCGAAGCATGTACGTATGTAAAATGTGGACTCACCAACGCTGTTCCTTGAGGTATTCAGGTTGAAATGGATAAATGGACTAGTCGACTATTCGAAGAACGGAGCTGAGCTTAGAAAAGGGAGTTTTGAATGCAAGTATAATTGATAAATGTTTGTTATCCGGATGCGATTGCCGGGCTCCAAAAACGGGGTCCGACAAGTGGTCTAAAAATTTCATACTATATATCTTTGGAAAGCTAAAAAAAAGAACTACAATTTTCTGGAAGGAAACTTAATCTAATTCAGCCTAGATCAATCCAGATTTTTCCCTTAAGTCATAACACAAATTTTAACCCTATGGAAGGCTTGAAATTTTGCATTTCACAAGCTTGGAATGTCCTGACCTTAACCATTCTGTTACCAGAGTGACTTCATTAAACTCTCAAATCTCAACTTATTTGTCTCATCATATCTAACTACGTTTTGATCAATCATAATTCCTGTCTTGCCTTCCCATGAATCTCACTTAGGCGTACATGTGTATATGTATATATATATATATATATATATATATACAAATCCACAATTTATGCTCAAACCATTTGTTCAAGCTGAAAATAATCTCAATATCATCCACACATAATTCAAATTTCCTTAACAGCAAAAGAATAAGGTTTGTATAAGTCATTGATGGCATTCTAAACCACATTACAACATCATCTCAAAGTCTCAAATTACAAAAGGGTTCTTGAACAAATAAACTTGTTGCTTTCATAAAATCAACTTAAAAATACAAATTGAGAAAATTTGGAGAAGTTCCCTTAGGCTCTTGATCACTTGATCTCTTAGCTATCACCTGCAGATGGGGTAAAGAGGGGGTGAGCTTGAAAGCTCGTGGGTAACAGTTTATAACAGAAGGATAAGCAAAACTTTTAAAACCATTTTACTTGTCATCGAAAATTTTCATTGAGTTCATAAAACACATGTTTCTTAAGCTTTCATCCAAAATCCACAAGTTATAAAACATGAATGCATCAATCTTGTTAACATACATGAGCACATAAGAACATCAGAATGGTTTAGGTGGGTCCAAAACATAACGTACTATACATTTCGCATAAGGGTCCTGTGTAGCCGTGAACAGAACGTACTACTCAATTCCCAGAAGGGTCTTGTGTAGCCATGAACTTAGGGGAATCCGTGAAGGAGCTCCATACTACTAGCGGGCAGGCAGGAGAAGCCTTTACTTGGTCAACGTGCACATGACAGAACTTAGGGGACCACCCCAATCCCACATAACACATAATTCATGACTTGTAAACTCGTTGCCCATAATGGCACTTTTTCGAAAGCTTACTTTTCATATACTTGATATATGAATATCTTGAAAATCATTCTTCAAAGTATAATTTCATAAACATGTATCTTTTCATAAATCACTTGCAAAGTCTTTTTTTATAAATCATCACACAATTCATGTAGCAGATTTCACAAATCATTCACGAACAATGAACGTAGTACTTATGATGCAATTGAAATCAATAAAAGTCTTTGATTTAAGGAAAAACAGTAGTGGCTTATTTACTCTACTATAAACATATACCCACCTTGATTTCCATGCTTAGAAACTTGCTCAAAAATACTTCTTTTCTTGTTCCTCTTGCCTCTCCTGATCCCTTGTTTCTTCTGTCTTTCTTGATTTAATTGATTCTTCACCAAGTGAAGAAATACTTGACTCAAATAGAAGCTCTTCCGTTCCTCTACCTTTTTCCCTTCTTGAACAACCTTAAAATCTCTCTTAAAGAATTAGAAAATTGAAACCCTAGCTTGTTTTCTCTTCTTTCTCTCTCTCTTCTCTTTTTCTTGCTTCTCTCTCTTCTCTCTTTTCTTATCCACGAATTAGCTTCTTCTCTAATGCAAGATAACAAATCTTCTCCCCTTTTATACCCTTAACGATTTCACAATGACTATTTTGCCCTTCCTTATATGTCTTATGTTCTTTATCCTTAATTGTCTTACCAAAAGCACCCTTGAACATCCTTATAACCTTGAAACTTTAATTCTGTCAACCCATATCATATAATCTTTCTAATATCAACATAATAATTAACTTCACAACTTTCATAAAGATCTTATAATTGATGTAAATCGTACTTATTCATCAAGAAAAAAAATTTGGGGGTTAACATTTCAACTAGCATAATAGAATCTCATGGTAATACATTCTTTACAAAGATTCAAATGTAAGGGAAATGACACACCTAATACTAATAATCTAACATGCATCCTATATGTCATGAAAAAATGCAAACATAATTGTAAAGACTACCTCCCCATACTTAAACAAAACATTGTCCTCAATGTGAAAAGGTGGACACCCAAAACCAACAAACAACACAATGAAAACCAAAACATAAAAACTTAAAAAGAATAGTAGACGAGATTAAGGGTGGAGGTGGCGTGTTTAGAAATGTGTATCTCAGGTGGGATGGTAAGGGTTTTAGTTGTACAGTAAGAGGCTTTACAATGGAACGTGGTATGGGTCCCCTCTCTCTAAATCATCATTATCACCCTCCTCACACAACTTCTCTTCACTCACACTCTCATCCCTTTGCACTTCAGCAACTCTCTCAACTTCCTTTTCACTTTCCTTTTCAACCTATTTCACACAGTTATCCACAACAACAATCTTCATACAAGCACTTCCATCCATCGGTTTGTTCAAAGATTTATTCATATTGAATTTAACCTTACTCGTCACCAATTCTCAAAACTAGTTTTCCTTCATGCACATCAACTAATGCCCTTCTAGTATTCATAAAGAGCCTAACCAAAATCAATGGACAATTCGTATCATCTTCAAAATCTAACACAATAAAATCAATAGGAATTATAAATTTATCCACTTTTACCAGAACATCTTCTACTACCCCAAATGGCCTTTTGATGGATTGATCTGTAAGTCGGATAAGTATGGATGTTAGCTTGACATCTCATAGCCCCAATTTCTTGAAAATAAACAAAGGCATCAAGTTAATATTTTCACTTAAATCACGTAAACATTTAGAAAATTCAAAATCACCAATAACACATAGAATAGTAAAACTCCCTGGATCTTATAATTTTGAAGGCATTATGCTTGCGATGATCAAACTGTAGTTCGCTGTCAAGGTCACCATTTGATTGTCTTCCCAAGTGCGTTTCTATTTCGATATGTCCTTGAGAAACTTTGCATACTTAGGCATACACTCTAATGCTTCCACCAAAGACAAATTAATTTGAAGTTTCTTCAAATTCTCCAAAAATTTAGAGAATTGAGTTCTGACTTGATGTGGTCTCACCCTTTGCAGATATGGAATCTTAGGCTTGTAGGGTGGTGGTGGTACATATGACTTCTCTTCTTCTCTCTCTTCCACATTTTTTGTTTGTTGACTATCTTTTTGAACACTTGGATCCTTTAATTGCTTGCCACTCTTAAGTGTGATCGCTTTAAGTTGTTCCTTTGGATTGGCCTCAGTGTTAATTGGTAAGCTTCATGCATTCTTATAAGATAAAGCATTAGCAAGTTAACCTACTTGTATCTCCAAGTTGTGGATGGATGAAGCATAGTTCTTCACAATCTGGTCAAACTTCACCTCTATTCTTTTCTAACTCTCTTATAGTCTTCTTTGACTTCCTCTTATCTTAAGAACTTTGAACCCAATACATCCATGAACTTGTCCATTTTGTTCTCCAAAGACCTAAGACAGTCTTGCTAAAATCTAGGAGGTCCTTGTGTTCTCACTTAGCCACCTGTATTGTAAGTACTTCACAAAAAATTTGAGTGGTTTTTCCACCCAGGATTGTAAGTATTAGAGTATGGATTATTATGTTGTTACGGTTGACCCAAGTAATTTACTTGCTCTATACCACTCGCTCCCAACAAGAAGCATTCTACTATGCCATGATTGCTTTTCCCACATAATTCATATTGTAACTACATGGTTCTGAAAATGGATGAAGAAGCTTCTTATATGTTGCTCAACTGCTTGGTGAGGGCAGCAATCTGTGCTTACAAGGCTATCACCGAGTTAAATGGAATCATTCTTTTTTGCTCCTTAAAGCCTTGTCTGTTCCTTTCATTTGACCACATATAACTGTTACTCGCCACTACTTCTAAAAGGTCATGAGCTGCATCAATGGTTTTCCGCATCAAAGACCCTCTTACAGCTGCATCTATTGTTCCCCTTGTGCTCTAGGTTACACCATTGTAGAATGTCTGAGAAAAAATCCCTTAAAAGGTTGTGGTGAGGTAGCTACTTTGTAATTCCTTTAATCTCTCCCAAGCTTGATACAATAACTTCCCATCGCTTTGTTGAAAGTTTGTGATCTCTTTGATGATTCTTGTTGTCTTACTTAAGGGAAAGTATTTAGCTAAGAAAGCCTGGACTAACTGCTCCCAAATACTGATTTGCTTGCACTGAGTGAATTATACCTTGCCTTTGCCCAATCCCTCAAGATAAAAGAAAAAATATTAATCTCACAACATCATCTGACATCCCATTAAACCTGAAGGTATCACAAATCTCTAAGAAATTTAAAAGATGGGCATTGGGGTCTTTGTTGGACGGCCCATAAAACTGTACATTGCCTTGAAGTATGCTTAGGAGTGCTGGCTTGATTTCAAAATTGTTGGCTTGAATCGCTAGCCTTACAACTACTTGAGGACTAAAATCTGGCCTTATAAAGTCTATCAATGTCCTCTCAGCTCCTCCTTGCTCTCCTTCTATCATATTCCTTTATATTATGTCTTGACATCTAACTCTTTTTAACTCTCTTTTATGCCTTGTAATATTTGAAAACTCTTCCTCACTAAGCTCATTAGACCTTCTTGTGCTCCTTGTGTTCATGCACCTGCAAAAAACGCAAGGAAAAGTATCAAAAACTCTTAAATCAAAGTCACCTAAACTAAACAAGATGCTAAACAAAACAATCCCCAGCAACGGCGCCAAAAACTTGTTGATTGCAAAAACCAATTACTTGTTTTACGCAAAAAATCACAAGTATACCAGTCATTACTTGTAGTAAAAGGTACATATCATCCCACAAAGATTGTGCTTAGGCACCACTTAATTCAGTTTGTGTTTTGCTTAAGACTCAAATTCAAATATTAAACTAAAAAGTAAACTAAATTAAAACAAACTAGCAACAATCAAATAATGTAACAATGGAAATCTGTTAAGAGAATTAATCAAGTTATGGGAGAGGGAATTTTACCTATCATTAATGGTAATCTAGCCTTTTATGTGCTTATGAGGTGTTAGTTCTAGATGATCGTAAGGTTGATTACTCTCTCTCAAGTTATAATCATTCCTTTAATCAAATTATGAAACTTGCAATCTCTTAATTAAAAAATTACCCACAATTCTAATTAGATCTAAAGCTTTCTAATAAACAATCGACTCTCACATGGGATCTCTCTCCATGAAATTATTGACTAGCTTAATTAAGTAGGCAATTAGATCGCCTGACTATCGTTAATCCAATCTAATCATCTTTATCCAATTCACCCTCTCGGTTTGTTATCGAAATATGTAAAAACATTAATCAATCACAACACCCAAATCAAGTAAACACAATTAAACTAGATTAACATTAAAAATAAACAAAATCCCAAAGGAAAGTTAGAACATCATTAACAACTCAAAATCCATATCAATACAACCCATCACAATCTTACACATTAAGTGAATAAAAAGGTAAATGCGGAGGAAATGAAACTTAGTTTTGGTGATTCAGGAGAGCAGTGGTATCGAGAGACCACCTATTCAGGGAAGCTTTAGCGTCAGAACCCTCGTCTTCTTCCTCTTCTTCTTTTCTCTCTAAGTTTTAGGTTTACAAATGTACGTTGAATGTAGACTCCTCTATAGGGTTCCATCCTTATCATTATCTAGCCTTTTCCAATTAAGGTAACCCTAGTATCTTTTTGGGGTTTGAAATGTCCCTCGAAAACTTAAATTTGAAAGTGACTCCGAGTCTGTTTGTGTGTAGGTCATGATGGTGCTGTCTTTATTTGCTCTCTATCATGATCGTGGGAGATCCCCCATGATTATGGCCCTATGCTTAAGCTTTTGTCACTATGTTAGTGCTTTTATCACGATCGTGGCAGGTCCCCCATGATCGTTGCCTTGTATTTTGGTTTGGGTCTCCTCCGAAACTCTTTCGAATGCCCTAAAGCACTAAAAAATTCATCACGGCATCTCATATATATAAAATTGAGGCTCAAAAACATATTCTCACCCAAAGAACACTTAATACTCAAATGTTTATGAACTAACACAATTCTTACGCATAACACACACTAAAAAATCAACTTAACCACTAAACATATATCAAATTACTTATAAAAATACAATGCGATCTACGCCTATAAGGCATTTACATGTAAGCATTCACATGCATATAATGCATCTACTAGCGCTCAACCTAATAGCAAACATCATGCTTTTATATATGGCTCATAAGTTAGGCATAACCTTCAGTACTCTCAAGGAAATAACATGCATAATTTTTATGATAACATGTAAACCTACTCACACTCCTATAAAAACATACATCATGCCTTTGTTTATAGTATACATTATACATGTAGTCATGATAAGACCTTTCACCATTCTAGGAGATCAATTAATGTATTTAATGTTGAAAGAAAATTGCCTTATTATGCATACAAATGTAGAATTTCAAACAATGCATTTATGCATCATCATTTCTCATATAACATGGTATGCCATTTTTATGGTAAGTTTGAACATATTAATAAATTTTGCTTTACCAAACAAAGAATGTTAAGCAAACATCTGAAAGTGCCAGTTGAAAAGAAGAAGGAACCAAATAATCAAGGAACTAAGCTTATTTGGGCTCCTAAAAGATATTGATTACCTTGTTTTATAAGGCTATTAAAAAAGAAAGAGAAAATGGTATATAATAGAGATAATAGCTATTGAATTGAGCATTATTTTGAGAACCTATATCTTTTATTTTGTTGAATATAACATTATTGCCTCTAAAAACAACTTGAAGGTGTTGTTATAGGATATGGAGAATTTAATTCCTAAGATTAAGCATCAAGACTTCTCAAATTATTGAACCAGGTGAGAATGATGAGAAGGGTGACATATCTGTAATGGATTGAGCATTCAAGAAGAATCTTCATTCAAATCTCTCATAAGTAATGTTCAACTTAAGGTAATCATTAGTTCAAAATTTATAAATATGTGATTACTTGCATTTATATGTCAATTTGAGTACATCCTTAGTGATGATTATTTAAGGGTTGAATTATGAATAAAATGTTTTTAACGTGTGAACCTTAGTACCTAGAATTAGAGACTACATGCAAAATGAGGTCACTAAGTCAAAATTGATATCAATTGGGTTATTATTTCTTTAAACTTGTGAATAACAATAAATCTTGCTTAATTAAAGGAAAATGAAGTTTTGTTTAATAGGAATTTCTTTTGTATAAAATTCTTTTCTGGTTGATATTTAGTTCGTTGATATATGTTTTAATGGTATTTTATTTAAGTTTTGATGCTTTCATTTGAGTTTTAAGGATAGTTCCTTAAGCTATCTAGTTAGCTAGTCAACCAATATCTCAGTGTGTTTGATCAGTATCACTAGAATTCACTCATTTTTTTCTTTTCAGTGAGTTTCTTAGTTTTTTGGTTGCTTATCTAGTTGCCTAAATAGTTCCATTAGTCAACCAATGTCCTTCAATGGTTGAATTATGTCTTTTTTATTAAAGATAATTAACTTATGACATATTTGGTCAATATATATGGTCAACCATAATCATTTACTAGTTGGTCAAGAAAAAGAGAAAATAGAAGAAAGGAAAAGGAGTGGGTATTAAATCATAAGTACTAGTCCCCAATTCCCCTAAATGGTTGACTAGTAAACATAATTTAATGGCAATTAAAGTTTCCTTAAAACTCTAGGTAACTCATTTGTATCTTTGAAATCACCATACCCTATTGCAAATAAGTACCTTCTTCAATTTAGTCCTCTTTTTATTAAAGATCTTTATAATTCACATTCTCTTTGGATAAATCCCCGACTTTATGATTACTTGATAACGTTCATAAATTAATTGATTTACTTAATTTTTTAAAAGTATGATTGCATCATATTTATCATTCTAGAATTTCAATTTTGATTAATTTATTTCATCATTATTTTTTGAAATCCAAGACTTATAGATTATGCATTCTTTAATGAAATTAATTGTTGGATATTGTAATTATGTTTTATTTGTTATATTGCTAATTAATTTTTTATGAAGACTTTCCTTTTTGTTCTAATTGATATTTTCAACTTAGTAACACACTGAAATTAGAGATTTTTCAAATTAGATACAATTAAGGATGTCTTTATGAAAATTGACCTTTTGTTTTGACCACTTCAAATATTCAATAGCACTCTCTAGTGAGAAAGTTTGGCAATATTGATCAAATTGATCTTTTTAACCAAGTGAGCATTATTGTGCTTATTTTACAGGTATCCATCATAATGACAACAAGAGTGAAACAACTTGCACATAAGTTCGAACCTAAGGACAAAAAAAGGTAACCGAAAGTGATGCATATTAATATTTATTATATTGTTTGAATCTTTAAGAGCTATAATTCATTAGGATAAATTCATTAATATTTATTATATTTTTATAAAGAATTAACTCTTAGATTCTACACTATATTGAGTTATGATCCTAAAAAGCTAGATAAATTTTTATTAAATAGAAAAGGAACACATATAATTTGGAATATTTCATTATGGAAGAAATACTTGGTTTCCATGAATCAAAATTTGTCAAAACACATAATCATTTTAATGCCACTTCTTTTTTTGACTAAATTGACTGGTTTATATGTGTTTGAATTTTATAATACACCAAATAATATCATTTGAAGTTTAAAACATTCCATAAATTCATGTTTCACACTATGTTTGCTAAAATTGAAAGCAATAAAATTTCTAAAAAGGATTTATTTTAATTTGGTATATAGAGAATAAAATAAATGTCTACATATCAACCTATATTTTTTAAATAATATTTACTTCACTTACAAAAAAGTAGCTATTTAGGCATGGGATTTTTAGTAACTACTTTAGATAAATACCATGGTGTTTTTATTAATGGCCGAACCCCTATTTTGTCTAAAAATTAAATAATACTCGAGGAGGGTTGAGATCTTGGAGTCCCATAGTGTGGAACTATGAGATCCCAACTCTAGATATAAAGTTAAACACAAGATAGGATATGCAAGATCTAGTTCTACACTGCCACAACAATATTAAATGGTATCATCAACTGAAGAATTTGAGGGTGAAGAAGAAAGATGGGAGACAGTGCTTAGCAAACTTGAAGAGAACAATAAGCACCTAGAGGGCTATATGGATACCATGGAGAAACAATTAAAGGAGGTAGTACGACATCAGTACTACAAAACGAAGAAATTACTAAAAACATTTTAATGCAAGGTTTCCAAGTCCCATATCCTAGACCATCATAACCATAATCTCTATAGGTATTATTTCCTTTCTTTCTATTTCTTTTAATTTTTTTTTGAAAAAAATTAATTGAGTATATATTGAAAATATTTAAGAAGACAACAATACAACTTCCACAGGTTTATACACTCCCTTGCTAAAATAATTAACGACTGCTTAACATCATACCTTTGTTAGTCATAGAAAACTTATCAAAATGACTACGCTTCTAAGCCACTACATTACAAATGACGACAACGTTTTAAGATCAGTGAAGGCTCCAGATAAAAGAAATAAACTTCCCCCTCCTATGCAGTCCGATGCCCATAATCTTCCCCAATTAGGGTTGCAATCTCTAATGTCGATGGAAGCCTTGTTTCGCAACAAACACTCATAGGTGAGAAGGTTCTGTATAGATCTTCTTTCCTTGCTCCTTCTTTATTTGATCAATTTCATCTCTCCTTAGGCCAAGTTTAATGTTGAGATTCTCACGCAACCTCATGACGTTGGATATAGCCTTCCTCTAGGGAATGGAGAAGGGTCTCTAATCAGGTTTCTTCACATTTCTACTTAAATTGTATTTCCTTTCTTCACCTTGCACATTAGATTCTCCCTTAAGCAATTTCAATTTCCTCTTTCTCTTTCTTTCCTTATGTTTCTATCCATTGATTGTCTTATATGCTCTTATGTTGAAGCACTTAGCCTCTTAAACATTTAGAGAGGCTCGGATGTTTCTGTTACATGTTTGGTTAATGTTATTTAGTAGGATGAGCTCTCTAAATTCTCATAGTATTTTAGATGTAAGAACCTCTTTGGATGATTTTTTTCCACCAAATCGTCTCAAGTTCCTTTGCTTCTATAGCCTATATATACAAAGACCTAAGGATAGGACATGGATCGGTATATCTGGGCTTCAAGGGTTTTAGTGATTGGATAATATTTGTACTATCTCTATAATTGTGTTCTCAAGATTTAGCCATAGACGTCTGCTAGATATAGAACCCCAAACATAACTAGTGTAAAGACATGTGAAGAAGAGATGATCTCTTATTTTTGTATGGATTTGGAACATTGGACATGTTATGTCCATTTACAAATAAAGCATTCTATCTGTTGTATTTAGTCTATTTTGGATTGCTAGCCATGATATAAAGGATACTCTTGGGGGTAGAACCTTGCTCCAAATAATTCTATGCAATTCCACCTTCTGTTTCCTAACTCTTAACAGATCTTTGGTGGTGTTATCGGTGAGTTTATGGATAGGATGATTCTACCAATAGAATGTATCCAGAGAGTTTGGTTGAGGTTGATAGGATGGTTGGAGGTTCCTCAATCGTTTAGGAAAGTTCCATATACCCTTTGTAATCATAAAGCTAAGTTTAAGTTTGAGTGAAGAGGTTTGGGGACTACTTAGATTGTTTTAATGATGTATGAAGGGTCCCAAGTTAGACTGATTATCAAACCAGACATATGTCATTTTTCCATTCCCAATTGTGCAAGAGATGTCTTCCTTGATTTTTTCCCTTAACTTCAGAATCTGAATGAGAAAATGAGAGTATGTGGTAGATTTTTGAATGCTCTATAGGCTTCTTTCTTTGAGAAAATAAGACTGGAGCCATTTCACCCAAAGTGATTTTTTTCCATAAGAATCCACCATAATCTCTTTAGGATTAATGCTTGATTTGTGATCTTGATAGGGCTTATATTCAAACCTCCATCTTTAGGGAAGTAGATATCAACCCAGTTCACTTTAGCTGACCCTTTATACCCATTTGGATGATTCAATATAAAATTTGTTAGGATTCTTTCGATGGTCTCAATGATTCCTTAAGAAAAAAAGATGTGAGAACTCCAATAAATATGGATACAATTCAATACCGATTTGATGAGTTGCACCTTCCCCGTATAGGACAGAGACTTGTTAACTCATGAATTAATCCTTTTATGTAATTTTTTAGAAATGGAATGCATTCTGTATATGTAAGTCTTTTAGGAGAGGCTGGTAGTCCAAGATAGAGCAGAGAAGCATGCTTGAATTGCATTCCAATTAATTGAGAGATGAAAGGTCCTAAAGTAGTAGCTTTCTTGGATAGGAAGAAATGGATTTTAATTGGGTTGAACTGTAGACTTGAGAAATTTTTAAATTTATTAAGAGCTTCCATATAACTTTGTATGGAGTCCATTGTGACCCTGCAAAATAACTGTAGATCATGTACAAAACATAGGGTAGTCAAACTAATCTTCTTGCATTTTGTATGGTATTTGAGTTTTAGATTCTTGAGCACTTCATGTTTGATAAAAGAGTTGAGAGCCTCCATACACAAAATGAAGAGGTAAGGGGACAAGGGGTCTCCTTTTCTTAGACCTCTTGTTGCCTTGAATGATGTGGTGGGAGTTCCATTGATCAAGATAGCCAAAGAAGAGGATAAAATGCATTCTTTGATCCATTTTATAAATGTAGATGGAAATCTGTGAGCCATCAATAATGCCCATAAAAAATTACCATTTTTTTGGAGTATCTAGAAGGTCTTTAAAGCAATTTATTACTTCCTCTTGGATTTCCTGTTGTGTTTATACCATTGCACCATTTTTGGAAGTTATAGAATGGATTTTGTTACAATTCCTCCTTGCTAGAATTGACTTGAAAAGAATTTGGTACAGTTGTCCCCCTCTTTTGACTACTGTACTCTAGCTCTTTATTCCAAAAGAGAGTTATGATTGTTAGTAGCCTTCAAGAATTGTGATAGCTTTAGTTTTTCTATTTCAAGTAGCACTGGATCTATTAGGTGAGCAGCTAGGCTAACTTGAATAGCTTGAAGTCCCAAGTTTATAGGAATTTAAGGAAGCAATTGTAGGCCGATGTATAAAGTTAAGAATCTTCTGTTCTTGTTCAATAACTTTTAGCTTTTAAACACAACAAAATTGCTTGGTCTCATAGCAATTATGCTCTGCTCCTTTCATACATAGGTTACAAAACCCTGGGATATTCACCAAATAATTGTTAAATCGAAAAGGATAATGTTTGAACTTTTTGGAATAATTTATCCACTACAAGGGGAGTTTGATCCGAGAAGAGAGACTCTTTAAAGTTAGTAAGGCTGTCAGGAAAGGTCTTGAGCCATAAGTCATTTACTAGGGCTCGATCTAGTTTTTTACTGATGTGCTAAGCTGATTGTTGTTTGTTAGACCAGGTGTAGGAATGCCCTACATACTTAAGATGAGTCACCCCTATCTCTTTCCACTATATCTTTCAAATTAGTTGTATAGTTCTTTAAATTGCAATTTCTTTGAGCCTCTGAGGGGTATAATATGGAGTTAAAGTCTCCATATATTAGCCAAGGAGTGGATACGATGTAATTAAAAGATTTAAGGTTATTCCATAATTCTCTTCTCTGGAAATGAAAGTTTCTTGCATAGATGAATGAAACATTAATCTGAATGTGCTCTTTAAGAAAGATAACTTTAGATGCATAGCTTGTTCATTTGAATCTAAAAGATCCACCTCGAGTTCAACCTCCCTGTGGCAAATAACTATTCTTCTAAAAGCATGATGTTGGTGGTTGGTAATCATATTCTAGTAGGAGCCCAAAATGTCCGATTCGGAAAGATTTTTATTTTGACTTTGATTTCTAGTAATCGAATGATGAGAGGTTTCTCTTGCAAGACAAAGTCCCTTAAAGATGACATTTTAATTGGACAATTTATTCCACATACATTCCATGCACTAATGGACATGGTTAAAAGGTTTGGCTTGTAGAGACTTTCCCTTTACCCTCTTGGATCTCCTTCTCTCCACTATGTGGAATTCAACATTTTTTACAGATTATTTTGGTACAGTGTAAACTTTAGGAGTTTCAAGGATATGAGATTGCATAGATTAGTTTGACTTAACATTGATTCTCCTTCAGTCTTATATATAGCTTTTAGAGTATTGGCTAGTGTAGCATGGCCATCCTTAGTTTCTCTTTGAGATATAAATGTTGTATTTAGAGTTTGTGGTACTTCCTTCTCCATATTGCATGTTGCACTATGCTCTTTGGATATTTGCATATGTATTGTTTAATAGTTTTTCACTATCTCATTATTCTATCTCTCATATCATCAGCTGGTATATACTCACCTGTTATTGGTAACATTGCATCATCGGATATAGTGCAAAGAGGGTTTTCTAATGATTCCTATTATGTAATTGCTTCAGCTGACTCTATAAGCTCCTAGTAGCTCCCTGTTTTGAAGATCATGCTTGTGGCCTTCCAAATTTTGGTTGGATTAATAGAACGTGGTTTCCAATGATAAGAAATTTTAACTATGTCTCCCCTTAGTTTATCTTCCTATCCTAACCTCATTATTGGAAATTCATTAGGGAGTTATTTGGAAGTGTCCACACTAATACAAATCCAGGCATATCCAACACGTTTCTTCTTTGTTGTATGTTCATCCATGCATAATGGTCTTTCGATGTAGCTGGCTAGTGCTCCAAGCCCTTGGGTAGTCCAATATTCAAGTGGAATGTTGTGGAAGTTAACCCAAAGTAGAATGCTTTGGAATTTAAGGAGGTTTAAATGTGGCTGCCAAGTTTGTAGGAAGATAGGATGGCTACCAAAATGTCATAGACCTTCCACCATAATCTTTTGGATTTCTGAAGTAAAGGTAAATATGAATCAAGTTCTCTTTAAAGAGAAGAACATCTATAAAGCCTCTAGTCTTACATAACTTGTTAACCCTTTGAGAGACTAGAGGAAAGGGTGGTTTTTTGCTAAAGAAGAAACCTCCTATGGTTGATTCCCAAGCCCCAACACCTTCCCTTAAGACTTCAAAATTAGGGCAAACCACCAGTCTTCCATCCATATTTTTCAGTGGTGAGTAGGATAAGGACAGTGGAGTTTCTTCACCTACTACTTGCTTCTAAGATCTTATAGGAGCATCCAATGGAGAGGATATATCTGGGTTTAAAGAAGAAGGTTTGAGGATGGAGAAGGGTAGAGGTGGAAATTCAGGAAGTGAAGGGGCTAAAGTATTGGCCATTGTGAAGTTAGGTATTTTATTATGAAAATTTCAGCTTTTGGTTGTAGTTTTTCATTACCAAAGAGAGCTCAAGAAGGAAAGTATGCAGGGTGGAAAAGAGTGATGTTTGTCAAAAGTTTGTTTTGTCTTTGGTTTTACTATTGGTTATTGGTGAAGGAGGAAATATTCAAAACAAGATTATGCAGGATCTCTCCAAGGAACCAAGAATGTAGGTTGAAGGCTACGGTATTTATGGTGTAATGGTTTAAGGAAGTAGGTTTCTAGGAAGAAAGTTCAAAGGAAGGGGAAAGAAGGATCATGGATTCGGCTTATAGTGAGAAGTGTGAGGTTCTCTCTCATAATGGGTAACTTCATTGAAAGCACAAGCTGTTGTTACACTAGTTTGTTTTTGTTTATATTTGCAATTTGTTCCATATCGATGACAATGTTTTGTGAGTAGGGATATATAATTTGTGTGTGAATTTGCATTTGCATTATTGATAAGTGTAAATTGCATCATATTTTAGGGCATAGTTCGATATGTGTTTAGTCGTTAATTCAATCATTTAGTATGTGTTTAGGTTAGAATTATGTTGGTTAGTTAATTATTTATGTCTTAAGTGTTTTAAGGGTTAGTAAAATCTTTTGAGCCTAAATATTATATTTTTGAGGTACCTTGATGTGTTTGCTAGTATTTCTGGGTCAATAACAAAGAATGAAGGAGTTTTGGAGACATTCGAGTCGAAATAATGACCCTCTCTAGGAATGGCCCATGATCGTGGCTTGTATGCTATGATTGTGACAGAAGGATCAAATGTGAGCCAAGATCAGACAGACGCACCGACACTTATAAACTTAACATTTTGAGAGACTTTTTGGATCTTTCGGACCCTGGAAAGCCCTAGGGTAACCCAAAACATAAGAGAATATTTGAATAACAACAAGAGAGGAAAAAGGGGAATTTTTAGAGAAAGAGAAAGAGAAAGAAAGAAGGAAGAGGAAGAGGAAGAGGAAGAAAGAGGAAGAAGAAGTGGTCTTAACGTGCTTCTCAAATTAGGAGGTTTCCCAACGCTGTTTCCTTCCTAGATGGTCCATTCTAAGTTTCTATCTCCTTTTTGTTTCAATTTTATTCATGTATAAAGTTGGGATGGATTGTATGATGATAGATGGTAGAGTATTGATGATGTTCTAACTCTTCTTTGGGATTTTATTTTGATTTAATGATAATTTAATTGATTGTATTTATTGGATGAATGTCTTGATTTGATTGTGTTCTTGCATAATTCGGTAATAAATTGAGAGGATGAACTGAATTAAAGATAATTAAATCAAATTAATGATAGTTAGGTGATCGTTACAAATCATAATGTTAATTATACGGAGAGAGATCCCGTGTGATGTTTCGAGAGCTTATTAGAGTGCTTCAGATCTAATAAGGGTTTTGGATAATTTGTAAATTGAGAGATTAAAATTTCATAATCGAATTAGGGTTTATAAATTAGGGTTTAATGGTTATGACTCGAGAGAGAGTAATAAGCCCTAGGATCATCTAGAACTGACATCCCATTAACATATAATCAGCTAGTTTAGCATCAATGATAGGCATAATCCCCTTTCTCATAACTTGGTAAATTCTTTGTTTGATTTCCATTTTTCATGCTTGTTGCTCAATTGTTAATTCCTTCATATTTAACTTTGGGTTAAGTGGTTGAATTCAATTCTCGCATTTACTTCCCATTGCATTGCTTATTTTTAGTTTCATATCTTTTTAACCTTAGATTTTTAGGATTAGATTAATCACCCTCCTCGTGGGATCGGCACCTCTTATACTATAATCTTAACCCATGCGCTTATGGTATTTTAGGCTTATAAATTTTAAAGCTCAAACGACACGATGAAGTTTTTGCTTCCAATATTAGGAATGATGAGGAATAGTTTAGTTCTCTTAGTTTAAGGCGTTTTATTTAGTTTGAAGTTTTCTGTTCTTCCCATTCTTTCTGTGTGCATCATTGCTGTTACCTGAACATAAGAGTTACAAGGAGTTCGAGTTGCATAGCTGAAATTATAGAGCTTGACATCACTCATTTAAAACATTCAATGAAAAGAGCTCTGCATGAGGAAGAAGAAGAAATCGTAAAAGTAAAATTAGCCGAGGAGTTTCAGCAAGAGATGTATCAAGGGGTGAACCAAGGGCATCAACTGAGAACCCTTATGGACTTTATCAGACCGAGCTTCAATGTAGCCAATCAAGGTTTAGTTAGGCCACCAGTGCAAGTAGCTTCTTTTGAAATCAAACTAGCCCATCTAAATATGCTTCAATAAAATGTGTAGTTTTATAGATTAATAAATGAAGACCCGAACGCACATATTGTCAATTTGCTTGAAATTTGCAATACCTTTTGTTATCATCAGATGTCAAAGGATGCTATAAGAATGAGACGCTTTCCTTTTTCACTAAGGGATAGAGTAGAATCTTGGTATCATTCCCTCAACTTGATTAATGTCACCATTTATGACTAATTAGTTCGTGCCTTCCTAGACAAGTATTTCCCCTTACCAAGACTATGAAGATTATCAAAGAGATCACAAACTTTTAGCAAGGTGATGGGGAATTGATTTATGAAGCGTGAGAATGATACAAAGACTTCTAAAGAAAAAGTCCACACCATAACCTACCCAAAGAATTTCTTTTGCAAACATTTTATAACAGAGTAAACCCACATACAAGAGGCACAATTGATGTTGTTGGATCGAAAACTCAATGATCGGTGTGCGGTTGAGTCTTTGGATCACTCCCTTGGAAACCGAATAAAAAATTTAATTCCAATAATTGCAATATAGAGTGTAACCCTAGGTCGTCTCACTTAATTGGAACCTAGAGCAAATGATCTAAGCTAGCCTAACTGTCATGAAATTCAAACTAAATTAGTTAAGAGTGGGGTTTTGGAATGTTTTGATTAAACTAAATGAATTGAACTAAATGAAAGAAAAGTGTATAAAAAGGGTGTTTTTGGATTTTTGGGGAAATGAAAAGTGAAAACTCAAACAATGATCAAATGTGATAAAATCCTCTTGAAAACGAGCTTTGGCTATCATGG
>JAOTAY010058721.1:0-18776 GCA_025629805.1 Erythroxylum baracoense | reverse complement strand
ATAACAGTCTGAAAATGTTTGGGCCCTAACTTTCAGATTTCTGAACCAAATTGAATGATTTTGGTGTCATTAGAAACTTAAGACCAAGGGGGAACAAAATGTTCTGAAGAGGTCAAATTGAAATTCCACCTTGAGTTTTCTCACAAATATGTCCGGAAATAAGTAAAGTGAGTTCTTTTGAGGATTGACTGGTGTGGGCACGCCACCTTTGTAGGATGCGCATCCAGATGTCACTTAGGACATCGGGCACGAGACTCATAAGGGCAGGGTCCGAACACATTTGGTCTGTAAAGATGCGTTTTCACCTCAAATCACAGGGACTCTAGAAGGTGGTTGAATCAGACATCGGACCACCAGCTCTAAGAGCAAATCCCACAGTTGCCCAGATGTGGGAACACGAAGTCGAACTACTAAAAAAGAATAAAGCCATAGTAATCCTACATTCAGCTCTTGCTAACCACATTTTTACGTTCATAATGAACATGGAATCGCCAAAGGAGATCTGGGATTGGCTAAAGGAAAAGTATGAAGCCTCAGACAGAATCAAGGCTGCCAAACTGCTGACATTACGGAGACAGTTCAAATTCTTAAAAATAAAGGAGGATGAGCTCATTGAAGTATATGCTGACAGAGTTTTGGACATTGTGAACCAGATGAAACTTTACAATGAGGAATTTGTAGACAAGAAAATTGTAGAAAAAATCCTTATCAGTATTTCTCCTAAATTCGAAGCAAAGATCGCAGCGATAAAAGAAGCTGGAGATTGGGAATCTTTAACCGTAGCACAGTTACGCAGCAAGCTGGAGGCTCATGAGAAAAGGCTGCACATTATGTCAGAAGAAGGGTTTGAAGGGGCATTTTCTGCTCAACTAAAATTTAACCCGAAATTCAGAAAACTAGGAAACCCACTTGGAGCAAGTAGCAGATTAAAAGGAAATCAAGAAGATGGATAAAGGCGAAAGATTCAATCCTGTGGGCACTGCAAGAAAAGCAACCATCGGACGAATAATTGCTGGTTCAAGAAGAAAAGCAAATTCAAATGTCATTACTGCCACAAAGTAGGACACGCCCAAAAATTTTACAGAACCAAGCAGAGGGAAGAAACAACCTCAGCTCCTTAAGAGGAAGCAAAGGTCATAACAGAAGAAGAAGTACAGCTGCCTGAACATCTTTTCATGGCTTTCAAAGAATCAACCGAAGCTGCCAAAACCATCTGGCACATATGACACCCATATGAGTTAGCCTTTACTGAACTCAACAAATCTATTACAGCCAAGATCAAGCTTAGGAATGAACAGTTTGTCTACACCAAAGGAAGAGGAGTTGTAGCTATCAAAACCGACAAAGGGATCAGGTAACTTACAAATGTACTTTACATTATTGAGCTACATATCATCCTACTTAGTGTTTCGTAAATGCTCAATAACAGCTGTAGGGTATATTTCAAAAGAAAAACTTGCCTTATCTTTGATGATTATGATAAGGAGATTGCAAGACTCAAAATGTCAGGAAGAAGTTTCTTGATAAACCTGGAACTAGCTACAGGAATAACAAATGTAGCGAAGGAAGAAGGTATCCAACTTTGGCACAGGAGACTCGGCCATATGAATTTCAAAACACTGCAAGCTATGTCCAAAACTGAGCTTGTACAAGATCTGCCAGAAATCATTGAACTAGCTCATGTATGCTGGACGTGCCCTTGGACAACAAGTCAGGAAGCCATTTCCATAAGGAGGAGTCAACAGAACCAAGCACAAGTTGGAGATTGTCCACTCTGATATTTGTGGCCTGATGCAAGTCAATTCTTTAAATGGTAGTAGGTACTTTGCACTCTTCATTGACGATCTCACCTGGAGGACATGGATATATTTTGTGAAGGCTAAATATGAAGTGTTTATAGCATTCAAAAGCTTTAAAGCTTTGGCAGAAAATCAAAGCAGCAGTTACATCAAAGTTCTACAGACTGACAATGGCGGTGAATACGTTTCAACTACATTCTAGAATTTTTGCAAAGCTTCAGGAATCGCCCATCAACTAATTGTAGCCTATACTCTACAACAGAATGGAGTCTCTAAGCGCAGGAATATAACCATTATGGAGATGGTTCAAAGCATGCTATTTGACAAAAGAATTCCTCAAAAATTATTGGCAGAAGCTGCTGCTACTGCTATATTCATACTGAATCGCCTACAAACGAAGGCTATCGATCAAATGACACCGTTCCAAGCATGGACAAGTAACAAACCTTCGGTCAAAAATATGAAAATTTTTGGATCTCTTTGTTTTTATCACATTCCTGTAGAAAAGAGATCAAAGCTAGATGAAAGGGTTGCGAAAGGAATCTTCATTGGCTATTCAACCGAAGTCAAAGGATTCAGGATCTATGATCCAATCTTGAATATAATTGTTATTAGCAGAGATATTCAGGTGGATGAAGATCAATTCTAGGATTTTGAACGCAAAAAACCACATAAACATTCTGATGCGGAAGTTGATGATCCTGACCAACTTTCTCAAATTTAAGCAGGAGCAGAATTCACAATCGAGGATACAACTGATTGAGCTGTCATTCGAACAAGCTCTTTGGAAAATATATATGAAAGATGCTATTATGTCTATACCGAACCCGTCAATTTTTCAAAACCTGCTCAAGTTCCAGAATGGATGCAAGCTATGCGAAATGAGATTGCTATGATCGAAAAGAATAACACCTGGCAACTTTTAGATTTACCAGTAAGAAGAAAAGCCATAGGAGTTAAGTAGATATTCAGAACCAAGTTCATTTCGGATGGCTCGATCTTCAAACACAAAGCTCGAATGGTTGTTAAGGGCTTTGTACAAATTGTAGGTGTCGATTACATAGAAAGGTTTGCGCCGGTTGGTCGTCATGACACCATAAGGCTGCTGTTAGCAATTGCTAGTCAGAAATAATAGGTTGTTTTCCGTCTTGATGTGAAGCCAGCTTTCCTCAATGGAGAGCTTGAAGAATAAATCTACGTCTAACAACTAGAAGGATTCGAAGTGGCTTCAGACAAAGTTTGAAACAGGCCCCTAGAACCTGGTACCAAAAGATTGATGCATATCTTATAAATTCAGGTTTCAGGAGGAGCTTGAATGAAGCAACACTCTACATAAAGAAAGACCAAGGTGAAATTCTACTGCTCGTTTCAGTTTATGTCGATGACCTGCTGATTACAGGTTCAAATCAGGATGAGATAACGAATTTCAAATTGGTCATGCAAAGAAAATTTGAGATGTTAGATCTTGGATTGATGAATTAATTCCTCGGTCTAGAAGTAAGCCAAGAGCCATTTGCAATTTATATTTCGTAACAAAAATATGCTCTTGATCTCTTGAAAAGATTCAAATTGCAGAATTGCAAGGAAGTGACCACACCATTGGTCCTAATTCACAAATTGTTAAAGGAATCTGGAAAGAAGCTGAAGGATCCACAAGTATTTCGAAGCATTGTGGGAAATTTACTGTATTTGACAGCTTCCAAGTTTGATATTATGTTTTCTACAAGTTTTTTATTAAGATTTATGTACGAAGCAAGTGAATTGCATTTATGTGCTGCTAAACGAGTTCTCAAGTCCATTAAAGGGACAATTAACGATCAAGTTTTGTATGAAAGAGGAATTCCAGTATCCTTGCAAGGTTTTTGGATTCTGACTGGGCAGGAAGCATCGATGATATGAAGAGCACCTATGGATATGTCTTTACCCTCAGTTAAGGTCCAATATGCTAAAGTACCAAGAAGCAGTCAGTGGTGGCTCAATCCTCAGCTGAAGCCGAGTACGTCGCCTTGGCAACTGCCATGAACCAAGCTGTATGGTTACGGAAGATAATGTCTAATTTGGGCTTCAAACAATTGGAGTCTACTGTTTTGATTTGCGATAACAAGTCTGCAATCATAATTGTAGAAAACCCAGTTTTGCATGGTAGAACCAAACACATCAACGTAAAATTCCATGCCTTCTATGAAGCTATGAAATCTGGTGAAATCCATATTGTATTTTGCCGATCTGAAAATCAAGTGGCCGACTTGTTTACTAAATCATTAGCTCGTGGAAGAATTGATGAATTAAAGGAAATGCTGGGAGTTTCGTTTGGCAAATTCAAGGAGGAGTATATTGGAGAAGATGAATTTGCAAGCTAAACTCCTCTACTGCTTTTACTGTCCAAGCTGGGAAAAAGGGAGATGCTGCAGAAAAAGTAAAAGGGAGCAGAGATTTGCTACAGCTAGATTTTGGGTTTGTTCGTTTAAAGCTGTTTTGTTCATAGGAATGGAACTGGACAAATTTTTGGTGTGTCAGCATACTGGTCAAAGCTGATATAGCATATCAAATATTTTTGTTTTATTGTTATTATGTTTCGTACCTTTATGCTGCCAAAGTTATTGTTTTAGCTTAAATAGGTAATATTGGAGGAAGGAAAGTTGGTAGCTTAAAATAGGTAATATTGCAGAAGAAAGTTGTATTCTGCAGAAGTCTAATTTTGGATGTTTTGTATTACTTTATATAAGGAACCAAATGGAACGTCTTGCATGTCCACAAAATTCAAATCAATAGAAAAGAAGTTCCAAAACCTTGTTCCTTTATTTCTTGCTATTTTTCCATTTTTCCACCTTCGGGTGCCAAAATTATATTTTCTGCAAAATTTCAATTAAAAGGAACTACAGAGGAATGTCCACACTTACTAGAGGAACTTGAGGGACCATATTTACCACTAATTTGCCCACACTTCTATAGTAGATAGTGGGGGTACAGAAGAGCAAGCAGTTCTTTGGCGTGTCAACTTTGATGAGTTTATTCATCGACTTAGACATAAGGTTCAATTTTCACCTCAACTTGTCAACAATTTGTTTGACTTAACATCTTAAAGTATTTTGTGAACTGGTTACTGGTGTTTTATCAAACATTGAGTTAGAGATTGAATCTTGAAGTTAGTAAATGAAGTTCAAAAGAATATAATAATCATATATCACATACTATTACCAGAGCTCTGATTTCTTAATATGCTTACTAATTCTTTTTCTTAAATGGTCCAGACCTGTTCATTGTAACCAGGCTTGCACTGAGAACATCAGAATGAGGTTGGATGATGGAGCTGTGATTGTCATAAGTGCAATGCTGGAAGCATCTAGAAGGGAATAGAAGAAAGTGAAAACTGCAAAATCAGGTGATGAAATTTCTCAAATATTCGCTCAAATTCTTGTTCTCATTGTTCATTCTATAGATACTCTTTGGAGTTCGCTAATGTTTTTTATACATTAATTATAATAAACTATAGCTCCATTATCACTTGATTCTATTTATGAAAAGGTGATTAAGAACGAAATGGGTCAAAATATGACCTTCAACCACATTAGAGCTTCCCTTTTTAAATTAATTTCTGGTCCACCATTTATGATTGTGGAAGATGACTCGTATATAATAGGTAATAATTTGGTCCTTTGGTTCATTTCTTCTTAGAATATGACTTTATTGTTTGACTCAGGAAATTACATTTTGGTTATTAACACATGAATAATTGATCAACAGATTTCAAGTGCATTATGAAATTGGCACAGAGTGATGAGGTTTGTGTTCCATTCAGTGGGTATTTGCAAGTATAATTTTATTCATTGAAATGATTTTGTAAAATTTCATCTACTGAAGGTAGAGTTAGTTGTCCTGAAAAGACATAAAAAGGATGCACTCTCAGAGGCAAGTCGCGTGCTTGAGACTAATAAGGTATTTTGAACTTATACAATAATTACAAATTTGTTTTATGAAATCTTGACTTGATATTTAACATAAAGCTTTTCAAGATCTCACCAATGAAATTTATACCAAAACTAAAATAAGTATACAAGGGAAATTCTGCCTCATGTTGCTTTAATTTATGTATAGGTTTTCCTATTTATCTTCCTCACAGACTTCATTTGTTCATCATTCATTCCGATACAGTTTTTGTTAAAAAGAAAGAAACAACCAAAATACTATATAAGATGTGGTAGGACAACTACATACACGTAGAGGTAAGAATTTCCATTTGTAGTTGCTCCTACTGGTGATTAAAGTGTCTTGGAGAAGAAATTTTTGTGTATTGGATTTCATTACAGTATTGTACATAAGCCAAATTTACGCATATGCATAAGTAGTTATAGAGACTTCATGATAGGTGTGCTATTGGTGCTGACAAGTTTTCTTGGTTAGGATGATCTTTGAATTTTAATCTATGGTCACTTATTATAAACTTCAATTTTTCTTGAATTGTATTTTTTGGGTGTTTGTATTTTGTTAAAATCCTAAGGACTGTTGGAATTGGTAAATTATTCATTTTATATTGCGACATTATAATCTAAGCTATTATTTAATCTCTCGTGTAGAAAATAATTGTAGGAACAACAATATTCTTGTTGTGGAAAATAAACAAAGAAACTCTTTGGAAAACTGCATTGGATGAGATGTTCCATGCTACCTTAAATTTGAGTATTCAAATGGCTTATGAGCTTGAACAACAGCAAGAGGTATGAATAACTAGATGATTATGCTTCTCTGTTCTTTTGTAACACATTTCAATGCCTCGACTTTTCTTCATCACCACCAACAATTTTGATTTGTGACAATTTGTTTCAGGTGTTAAATCTACCACCACAGCGACCTGAGGGACCCATGAAAATCAAATTTGAAAGACTTAAAAAAGTGAGAATGTTGCTGGAATCATCTCAGATGAAGCTTGACGATGCTATTATGCTTTTCCATGACTTATAAGAAGTACATTTACAAATAAACTATTATTGATTCTGTTGCATTTTCAGTTTGTTCCATTTTTACTACCTTCCCATACCCTTCCCGCTCCTTTCCTTAATTTTTTAGTATAGAATATATGTAGACAACAATTTACTAAGTTTTAGCAATTTTAAAATGCCAGAAATATCAAATGAGAAGTTTGTCTTAACTTCCTCTTGTGTTTTCATTTTCTTGCCATGTTTTTTGCCCCCTTCATTTCTTAATTTCTTGTAGTGAAAGGAAATTGCTTTTTCCAATTTTCTGATCACTGCATCTATTTCTTTATATCTCTCCTCTACAAATTATCCATTGACACATTTATAAAGCCTAGTATTAGTTTGTTTGCTCTGAGATACACAGCTAGAAACACAACTTTGATTAAACAGAATGGTCTCTTCCTCTTCTTATTAATTGGCAATTCATTTAGATATGTATAAAAGAAATTAGCTTCACTATTTTTGTAAGATTAGATGCTACCAGTATCCTAAACAAGAAGTTTGACATAGTAAAGTTGAGACATGCCTGGATAGAAAAGTCCGAAATTCTGTTCAACTCCAGCAGACTTCTGATTTTCATTGAAAATGCTACATATGTTAGCTTCTAATTCCTGGTTTCTTAGGTGTACCCGACTGTGAATTAACTTGATCTATTACATTGTTCACATAAGCTTGAGCAATAGGAATGGTTGTTTTGTCTCCATTTCCAGCACTTGGCCATAACAACAACAATTCGAAGAGCTTCTCCTCCAACTTTCTCGGCCGCCACATAAATGGTATCAATCATAGCATCAAATAGGCTATTGTACTGCAGATCACCATCATGCACAACATCACTTCCTGTAGCATTTCCTAGTGCATAGCTTAATGGGAAATGTTCAGGGTCTCCAGCTTAGGCAAAATATGGATATGGATTATATAAAAGTGGGTATTGGTTTGCTACTAGAAAGGGAGCTATAGGTCCCATAGCACTTAATGCCACATCTAAAAATACACCATTTAAAGGTGGAAAGGATGGGCCTATTACTGTAGTATAAATAACTGTAGTTACTGGGATATTGATGTTTTCTTTTTTTCAGGGCAATGTCTAGGTGGTTCACGGCATCAAGTACATATTGTGCTAGAGGCCCTAGAATGATCTCATTACCAGCAGCTATATACCTGAATTTGATTGCATGAATGTAAGGTATCACATTTATTGCAACCCATTTAGTTGCAAAGTTACAGTCACCTGCAAGTTCTGCCAAATCCTGGTTTCGAAAGCCAACTACAGTTCCTATCCCAGAGTTTCCTAAAGCATTCAGTACAATTAGATTTGGATCAAAGAGTCTAATTTTCTATATGTTTTTAGATTTTACCAGGGTCACCACTTGATTTGGAGGTGGAAGATTATCTCTAAGGAGTCCATAGTTCAATCCAATTCCTTATGCTCCTACATCAAACATAAAAGGTAATGAACACTCTAAATCAAATATGGAAGGCAACACAAAAGGTAATGAATGCTCTAAATCAAATATGGATGGCAATGAATGAAATTACACATAGTAGGTAAGAATATAGAAGATTTTCAGTACAAACTAAAGTTAATAAGAACCCCAGTAGTTTTCAGCCATTTTAAACAAATATAAGTTGTACATCACAAGAAAAGAAAAATGAAATCATAATATCCATCTAATAGAGCAGAAGTCCTATTAGCATATGTTTGTCATGTTTGCATCCATAAGCTTAAAATTCTGGACATTCAGGGAAAGTAAGAATTTGTAGACCTATATGACTGAAGAAGAAGCATGCACTGACGGAGAAGAAGAAAAGTAGACTATCCACCAAATTACCTAAATGGCATGTCAAGGCAGGGCATTAAGCAGATGATTTTTGCGTTTCTAACGTAAAGCTTTATTGTCTTATTGTGACTGAAACCAATCACAACTTGCCACGTAAAACATTTAATTCTAATTTAATAAAAATTAACATAAATTTACAATCTAACTCAGCTACAACTTCACTGAAACATTGTATTAAAAGTACCATACAAGCAAACATACTGTTAATAGCTAGTTTGTACTTGAAAAAATGTAGGGATAGTAGTTTCGCAAACTGTCCAATTTTACGTAGTCGTCACTGACACAAATAAAAAAAAAATCAATCAAAAGAAAAATAACAGATGACACCAGAAATTTGGTAACGCAGTTTGGCACTCCTTGTCTACGTCCACGAGGCCCTCACCCAGATTTATTCTTTCACTGAAATACACTAGGTTTACTCAAGGCTTTACTGAGCCACTCACCCTTGACACTATCTGTCAACCTCACTACGAATTTCACACCCAATAACACGACTAACTCATGTTAAGCTCAAATAAGGATTTTTCTGAACCACTTTTAATAAAAGAAAATTAATCAAATAATTAACGAACAACTCAAGTGTTTAAAATAACTAAAAATAAAAACAAAAACACTTAAAACAAAAGAAAAGAACAACTTTTCAAAAAGTTAAGCTCCACTAAAATAAATATGGAAGTCATCACAACAACAATGGGAAAGCAGTCTACCTAAAAGCCACTCCACAAATCTTTCTCAATTCAGCCTCCAACAAATTAAATAGATATCACGCACACTACACACTTAACCCAACCTCTACGGATTCACTTTTTGCAACAAAACCAGACTTGAGTAATGCCTCCTTTAAAGAGCTACTCATGTGTACACCAAAATAATTCAGTTCATCCTCATCCCAAAAATCCAACAATTATATTTTACCACATGCACAGATTATGCAGCCAAAACACACAACAAAGACTGTTCACTAGATTCCTATGAAGTTTTCAAAACATCACATATGAACCGTGACTCCCATGAAGGTTTCACGCAAAAACCCACATATGCTATCAGCTGAAAGTTCAAACTCCACTCACAAAACGCAAGCCGTGACTCCCATGAAGGTTTCAAGCAAAACCCATGTATACTATTAGCTGAAAAACATGCACACTCCACTCATTGCACACATACAACACTCACTCAACTTCTGCTGTAAATCTCATATAATCCTCCAGCCATAGACACGTATATTATTAGCTAAAAAGAATACCCACTGCACTCACTTCATGTGCACATACCTGTAACTCATACTCACAAAAAAATACTACTGGTTTTGTGTGTTGTTGTTCACCAAAAGACTCACTAACGTATGCCACAAAACTAATGTATATATGTTTTTTCTCATTAAATAGCAACAACGTCTAACATGAGGCAGAAACCCTTCGTATTTTTTGTGGATAAAAATACCACACTTACCCTTAAACAATCCTTCACCAATTCAACTCCTATGAATGATAGAACTCTATTCTATCTACAAAATTATCTAACCAATATTTGAATTCAACCTTGATAAAAAGATGCCAATTTAAAAAATATGCCAAAATAAAATAGATATATTTAACATATATCTAACAGTACTGTTTGTGACTAAATTCAGTGAACTTATTATCAACAATATCATACAATTGAGTGCTTCTAATTCTCCCGTGGAGTCACTTTTAGTCCTAGAAGCTGCCAAAATATGGATGTTCATAGAACAAATGGAAGCTTGTAGCTTGTCACTTGTCAACAATAGAAACAATAGAGATGAACTTAGGTGATTCCTTAAGCCTCTGTGATTTAACTCATTTACCAGCACATAAACTCTAAATTTGTTCACTTTTTTTATTCAAACACTGATTTTACACAATTCCTGCCATAAAAAAGTTGACAAAAGATATCAATACCTGTTTCAATAGGATCCATATGCAAGAATTACAATGATTCAATAGCTACTAGAGTGCCAAGTTTTCATGGAATTACAATTAGAAGAAAGTTAAATCACAACACTCTGATTAATTGTTAGCTTGAAGGGCTTGTAACAAATAAGAAAAAAGGAATAGACATATGGCTTATGAAAGAAAAATTAAAGTTAAATAAGAGGGTGCATCGAAGTCACTTTGAATCCTATAAACTTGAGGTGGCTTCTCATCATCAAAATTTCAGTTCTCTTACAAAACATAACTGCTCTCTTAAACATGGTAGCTAGTCCAATGTTACTACAGCTATTTATAAAAAATGATCCCACTAACTATTTCTCTTTAGGGGTATAGTTATTTCTGAGTCACCAATTCTAAACATCTTTGAGGCACTTCGATAAGCTTCCTTTGTCACACCGTAGTAAACTGGCATACTTCCTGAACATATGATGAAGTTCCAACTAAAAGTAGAGCCACCTACAATATAGCTTCCTCGAATATAACTATCTGATAACGAGCATAGGCACTATAGTGGGAATAAATCGTTATGGGTTTATTCTAGAATGAGGATAGAGAATTAGCGGACAGAAAGGAGGAAAGAGAATTGTAAACAGAAACGGTTACAACTGCAATGGGAGGCTAGTCTCTATAGATAGTATAGAAGGGAATGGGGGAATATCTATCTTATAGCTTTGCGTATGAACTCTCGGCATTGCTTGGGTAGAGCATAAAACTCTGTAGTTCTTATTTTCAATAGAATATTCTTAGTCTCTTACATTTCTAGCTCTTAACTCATCAAATTGGTGCAGTAAGCGTGGATCATTTCGTGACATGAGAGGAGACTCCAATGACAAACGCATAGAGAGTAGAGTTGAAACAATGGAGAGGAGCCTTGGGTCTTTAGAGCAGCAGGTTGGAGGGATGGGCTCTAAAGTTGCTAGGAATCTTCAACAATCGGAAGAGACTCGCAAACAACTGAAGGAAATTAAACATATGCTGACTATAGTTCTTAAGGGAATGGTTCAAGGTAAGGAGGCAGGAACCTTTCTGTTTTAATGAAAGTAGTATCACCAATCCAGATCGGTGCAGTTTCCTCCCTAACTACTGGAATTGTTAAGTCTTAGATACTTTATCACCTTAGAGGATGTACAGATTTTGGCTAAGGTGGAGCTTCCTAACTTTAATGGCAACGAGCCCTTGGCATGGGTTCGAAGAGCTAAGCAGTACTTCCAGATACAACAAACTCTAGATAGTCTGAAGGTGTCCTTAGCTCTTGTTTGCATGAAGGGGCATGCCCTTCACTGGATGTCGTGGTTACAAGATAGGAGGCCATTCTTATGTTGGGAGGATGTTAAGAAGGAGGTTTTGACTCACTTAGGAGATGCTCTTGCTTCCAACCCATACGAGTCCATCACTGCTGTCAAGCAACTAGGAACCATAGAAGAGTATATCTGAGACTTTGTGTCTAAATAAGCCCAAATTAGAACATGGCCAGAGGAGGCATTTACTGGCCTATTTTTGAACGAATTGAAGGAAGAAATCAGAGTGCATATTCGCTCCTGTGAGATCGTCGATCTGTATCGTACCATGACTCTGGCTAGAGAAATCGAGTATGAGATCGATGTTCTTGTAAAGAAGAAGACCCAAGGAACTGAAGGGTTTGGGCTCAAAAATCGGGCTGGACTAGGGGCAGCAACTACGGGTAGTGGACCTGGGCCTTTGAGTTTTATCGTTAAAGTGGGCATGGCTCAACCTAATTATCCTTTGTTAACCCGCCCATCAATAATTTTAGGGTTACAGGAAATTCGGGAGCTCTGACTATAAAGTCGAATCCTCAAAGCTCAGGAGGGAATCGAAGAGCGAGACTCTATACTCAGAAGGAGTTCCAAGATTTATGAGCAAAGGGGATGTGTTTTCGACGCCACCAACCCTATCATCCTCTACATCAGTGTAAGAATCAATCCCTTCAAACTCTTATCTTAGGAGCAGACAAAGACAAAGGAGAAAATCTGGGTACTGCCTAGTTAGACGAAGTTGTAGAACTATCAGTAACCGAAAAGGTGGTGGAAAAGGGGCAATTTACCCAGCTCGAATTTTTGTGTTTCACCATGGGAGGGGCAAATTTGGGAAGAACCATGAAGCTATGGGGAAGGATAGGAACAATAACAGTAGTCATGATGGTAGCAGTGGAGCAAGTCACTGTTTCTTGTCGAGAAGAATGGCTGAGCAATTGGGGTTAACGATTGAGCCTACTCAAAAAATTGGCATGAAGCTGGGAGATGGGAATCGTAAAGAGACTGATGGCTTTTACGCCAATGTACCACTCCAGCTCCCTGGTTTAACTGTGCACGTGAATTGTTTCCTATTTCCTCTTGGGGGTGTTGATTTAATATTGGCAGTAACTTGGTTGCAAACCTTAGGTGATGTTAAGGTTAATTGGAGTATAATGCGAATGGAATTTTTAGTTGAAGGTAGAAATATTTGCATTAATGGAAACCCACCATTAATGAATTCTTCTGTTTCCTTTCGTTCTTTGAGTGAAATGCATAACCTGGAGTACGGGTTGTTGATTTGGCATAATACGTTGTTGGGAAATTTGGAAGAGCACAAGGATGAGGAAGTGTAGCGATCATGTGAACTCGAGGAGTTACTCACTCGTTTTGAATACTTGTTTAAGGAACCGTCAAGGTTGCCTCTGAGCCAAGCAGTGGATCATCAAATTCCACTGATTCCAGGGGTTTCAGCTGTTAATGTCAAACCTTATAGGTATGGGCATGGCTAAAAGGATGAGATAGAACAGTAGGTGGCAAATATGCTTGCTTCAAGAATTATACAACTGAGTTCCAGTCCATTTTCTAGCTTGGTGTTATTGGTAAGAAAGAAAGACAGTAGCTGGAGGTTCTGTGTGGATTATCGAGAACTTAATTGGGTTATAATGGCTGATTGTTATCCAATTCCTATTATTCAAGAGCTACTTGATGAGCTCCATGGTGATCAATATTTTTCTAAGGTGGATCTTTGATCGGGGTACCACCAAAATAGGGTGCGAGAGGGGGACATACCTAAGACAACCTTCAGAACACATTCTGGCCATTACGAATTTAGGGTGATGAGCTTTGGGTTAACTAATGCACCAGTAACATTCCATGCAGCAATGAATGATCTTTTCCGACCATTCCTAAAACAATATGTACTAGTATTATTTGACGATATTCTCATTTACAGCAAAAGTTGGCAGGAACATTTACAACACTTGGGGAGAGTTTTAGATAGATTGGAGAAACACCAATTCATTGTTAATCGAAAGAAGAGCAGTTTTGGTAGGATAGTGAGTGAATATTTGGGCCATTTGGTGTCAACCGAGGGAGTTGCCATAGATCCTACAAAAATAGCAACTGTTTTGTAATGGTCACAACATAAATATGTCCGAGCAGTACGTGCTTTGCTCGGCCTCACCAGATACTACAGGAGATTCATCAAGGAATATGGACAAATTGCTCAGCCTTTGACTAATCTATTGCAGAAAGAAGCAGCCTTGAAGTGAACCTGGCCGAAGGAGGCTCAAATTGCCTTTGAGAAATTAAAAACAGCAGTGACAACAGCTTCGGTGTTAGTGATGCCAGATTTTTCCAAGAAGTTTATTGCTAAGTGTGATGCTTCTGGGAATGGAGTAGGGGTAGTCCTAATGCAAGAAAATCGCCCTCTTGCTTACTTTAGTAAGGTGTTAACCCCACGGAATTTGTCAAAGGCTGCCTATGAAAAGGAACTAATGGCTCTTATGCTTACAATCTGGCATTAGAGACTGTATCTTATCGACAAGAAATTTAAAGTTTGGATTGAACACAGCAGTCTCAAACATCTAATTCGACAGCATATTACCACCCCGGCATAACAGAATTAGGTAGCTAAGCTGTTGGGGTCTGATTTTAGCGTCGAGTATAAGCTTGGAGTGATGAATAAAGCTGTTGATTCACTGTCCCGAAGAGAGGAGGAAGTTGAGTGTTCTACCATTTCAATGCCTAGCTAGATGCAGTGGGAAGAACTCGACAGAGAAATTCAGCAAGATGATTTTTACAAAGAGGTGAAGGACAAGGTCTTCCAACATCCTTTGAGCCATCCAAATTACAAGCTCATTCATGGCCGATTGTTCCATAAAGGGCAAATTGTCCTGCTGTCCACCTCTTCTTGGATTCCTATATTGCTTACGGAGTTCCATGCCACCCCTCAAGGAGGACATTCAGGTGCATACTGCACCGATAGGTGGTTAGCGGCTAATATATACTGATCAAGTATGATAAAACACGTGCAGAAATTTGTGGCAGAATGTTTGGAGTGTCAGAAAAATAAATGTGACACAAGGACACCGGCTGAACTATTACAACCATTACTAATTCCAACATAGGCGTGGGCTAATATATCTGTGGATTTTATTACCGGATGGTCGAAATCACATGGGATCGATTGTGTTTTTGTGGTGGTTGATAGACTTAGCAAGTATGGGCATTTTATTAGGTTAAGACATCCATTTACAACACACATAGTAGCTAAATTGTTTTCCAAAGAGGTTGTTCGGTTGCATGGAGTTCCTAATTCTATAGTTAGTGATAGGGACACCTTATTCATGAGTTGTTTTTGGCAAGAATTCTTCAAGGCATGGGGAACTTAGTTGAATATTAGCACGACTTACCATCCCGAGACTGACAGGCAAACTGAGGTTTTTAACTGTTGTTTGGAGACCTACCTTAGGTGTTTCTCCTCGAAAAAGCCTAAGGGATGGGGAAATTGGTTTCATTGGGCAGAATATTGATACAATACCAATTACCAAGGAGTGGCTCATTTGTCTCCGTTCGAGGTAGTGTATGGAAAGAAGCCCCCAATACTAGTGCAGTTCTTGCCGAGGGAATTCAAAGTGGCTACTGTCGAGGAAGAGCATCAGGACCGAGCTGAAATAATTAGGCAGCTCCAATACAACCTCCTTAAAGCGCAACAGAAGATGGTCAAGGCTGCCAATAAGTATCATCGACATCTGGAATTTAGGGAAGGGGAGTTTGTTTTCCTTAAAGTCTGACCACACTGACAGAATTCAATTGCTGCTAGGGTTTATAGCAAGTTAGGTCTAAGATATTATGGACCTTTTACAATCACAAAGAAACTTAATAGTTTGGTCTATCATTTGGCTCTACTAGCAAATTCCAGCATCCACCCTGTTTTCCATATTTCACAATTGAAGAAGGCTACAGGAAATCATCAAGTTAAAGTGGATCTTCCTCCAGGCCTTGTGGTTGATGAAGTGTCGTTCATTCCTGCTAGCATTATGTCCGTTAAAGCTTAAACAAAGAAGGAGATTCCTTGTCATCAGCTATTGGCTCAATGGAAGGACAAAAATGCGGATGAGGCTACTTGGATATCTTGCTCAGATTTTTGTGGTCAATTTCCTGAATCAAACCTTGTGGACAAGGTTTGTCAATTAGGAGAAGGCAGTGATAAGGAGCATAGGCACTATAGTAGGAATACACAGTTACTGGTTTATTCTAGAAGGAGAAAAGAGAATTAGTGGACAAAACGGATGAAAGAGAATTGTAAACAGAAATGGTTACAACTGCAATGGGAAGCTAGGCTCTATAGATAGTACAAAAGGGAATGGGGGAATATCTATCTTGTAGTTTTGCATATGAACTCTCGTCATTACTTGGGCAGAGCATAAAACTTTGTAGTTCTTATTTTCAATAGAATATTCTTATTCTCTTAAATTTTGTAGCTCCTAACTCATCACTATCATCCAGCTTCACACTAGAATTCGAGGATGGAGGATGTTCCTTCTCGGAAGATTCTTCTATAGATTGCTCTAGTTGAACCTACTGTTTTAGTGTTCCATCCTCTTTTCCATGCCATGATTGTTTTTAAAGCACATTTTTAGAGGAGAAAGGATGACTTTCTAATGTAACCTTGTTAAGGGGTTTTATGTCTAAAGTCATATGTTTGTAGAGGTCCATAAGAAGCTTCATTTCTACAGTTAATAAATTACGTAAATTACAAAGATGCTTAAAACTATAAATACAGCAAATTACTTATCATAGTTATGAGAGAAAAAAAACACATCACAAAAATGTCTCATTTAGGAGGAATAATATCCATTAAGAAACTTAAAAGTGCCTGTAAGACTCACGCATTTTAATTTCATAGGCTGCTGTGCAATTTCGGAAGTCAAAGGTCCAAAGAACCTACATCAAAAGCTCCAAAAGAAAAACCAAAGTCAAGAATAGATGAATATAACACGCATCTTTACATGAATAAATGATTCAACAAAAACTATAAAATTTTGCACTTAATTAGGTCCTAACTTCTTATCATATTTATTTAAAACACACTCAGAAGGCCAACTGCACTACGTGATAGACCAATTTTAAGTATTATCTATTTCGAAAGAACTTGCTGTCAAAATATGAACCCTCTCTATATTTGATAGATACATTACTTACTAATATAAAGAAACTTTCAAAGGATTCTCCATTCAGATGCAAAGTTTAACAAATCAGGACGTCAGGTGAGGTATTCCTACCCATGTTCTTTACAGTCTACTTCTCTTCTAATGATCCATCTAACTCTAAATGGAAAATTTTGACCATACCTTTTACTTAGTCAACAAAGATGCCCAATAAACAAGTTTAGTGTTAGGATACACAAGTTTTCATTAAAGTACCAATTGGTTAACCAATATGATATTAGATGTGATGTTGAGTACCTGTATGCCACGAACTATGCCTAATTTATGTAGGGCTGAATTACTAACAACCAATAAGCGCTGTTAAGACAACTAGCCTTCAGGTTTTCGGGGATAATTCAGAAATAGGTGGCAACTTACTGCATACTTTAGTACTGAATCTCCAAGTAACTAGAATCACTCTAGATAAAAATTTTCACAACATCTAGGTGTTGTTATTGCCTCCAAAATCTAATAATAGAAGGGGGATTGCGTTAACCATGAAGTGCAAGATCTATCATAAATTATAAATCAAAGAGGAATAATTTAACTAAAGAACCAACCAATGAGCTTAAGATGTTGAAATCAAGAGAAAAGCAAGCAATTTCTTGTCTAAGTTGAGTTGCCAGCATCAAAGACTCCAGACGTTGCATCATAGATGGTATTAAATAAACTGATCTTAGAACATGGAATGAAATACCCATACTGACTTAATGTTCAGGTGGCATGTGAGCATATTGTTGTTTTCTCAACCATGTTATCTTTTAATCCATCTGCCAGTTAAACCAAGCAACAAATCAATTAAACCAAAAGTTTAGAGAATATACAGTGTATAAAATCCATAAAAGAGAAAAACATCATATTTCACAACATATTTCACAAGGAAGAAAAAAGTTTAAGGACAAAAAAAACATTGAAATGAAGATCACATACCAGTATCTGAAAGAAATATTTTGGGCTAATATAAGAACATAAGTGCCAAGTGTAAAGGAGGCAATTGGTAACTGTTGTTAAGTCTTCCTGCACAATCTCACTAAGATCTGAACTGAATCTTGGTGCATCACTTGTCGGACCCTATTTTCAGAGCCCGACGATCGCATTCGGATACCAATATTTTTACACGACCACTTGCATTCAACTAAACCCTTTTTGAGCTCATCTCCATTCAAGCCTAAATATATCCAATGACAGCATTGGTGAGTCCACAATTTACTGATAAGCATGCTTTGGGTCAATTCAGTTAGCATAACCTCTTAAATTCTTCTTCTATGTTTAGCCTATCGTCTGTGTTTTATCGTCTGTCTTTGACTTTTATCGTCTGGGTTTGACCTCCTCTTATCGTCTGTATTTCATTTGCGTCTGCCTTTTTGACGTGTCATCACAGACGATTCCTTGCGTCTGTGTTATGACGTGTCGTCTGTGTTCCCTTGCATCTATGCTTTATGCGTCTGTGTACCTCCTGTGCGTCTGTGTGTGACGTCAGCACAGACGATTCCTTTCGTCTGTGTTCTTCATTTGCGTCTGTGTGTGACATCAGCATAGAAGATACTCTTCCTTTATATTTTTCCTTCGCGTTTAGAACACAATCTCTCCAATTCTAACATGCTATTCTAGTATAACAGCCTTGGCAATTTCAATAGAGGAGACATGCACATATACATTTCCTTATCCCATTCTTTAAAATAGCAGAATCATACATAAGAAGGAATTCAATGTCACTTTCTCATTTTTAACCACAGTCAGAGTTGTTA
>JAOTAY010058686.1:0-18789 GCA_025629805.1 Erythroxylum baracoense | reverse complement strand
ATCAACGAATCAACATTTTTTTTCTTTTTTTTCTTTTTTGTTTTTTGGATTTTTTTGATTTTTTCAGACTTTTCTTTTTTTTTTCGGATTTTTTTCAGATTTTTTTCATAAGAACAATCTTTAAAAAAACTAACTACAAACACAACATGAAGTATGAATTGAAATAAAATTACGAAACAAGAACAACAAAGAAGATGTTAACAAACGGAAATGGAACAATAACGGTAAAACACGGAGTGAAATAACAGTAGAAGGGAAACAAGGACAAAAGGAAATAGAAATTTGAACCAGCAAAGAAACAAGAAAAACAAGTGAAATCGATAAGAGCAATGGATAGGAACCTGAAATCGAGCCAAAGCTCTGATACCAAATGACGCGGAACCCCTAGAATCGATTCGATTAGGAACCCCTTGATCGATCAGATCAAAACCCCAACCCAAGAAATCAAAGTTATCAGAAGATCCTTCAACGCCTTGACCCAAGATTAACAATGCAATCAGAAACCAAAACACATAAAGATATCAAAAGAATGCCACAAGCAATTCCGACTAATCACTTGATAAGTTCGTAAAATCAGTTCGTAGAGAATTTCAGGATTGAATCCCTCACAAAGTGACCCAAAATTATTCTCAATCTAATCTGAATAGGAAATGCAGAAAACCACCTTTTTAAGTCTCAAAAAGTGGGCCTAAAAAACGAAAAACTTAACAAGAAAAATTGAAAAGTTCGTTAGGAAGTCGTAACAATTGTCTGGCAGAACATCCTTTAGTAAATTGAGCATATCTTGGGCTACAGACCTCCGATTAAGGCAAATCTTATATCGTTGGAAAGTTAAGACAAAGATCTACAACTTTTATGTTGGTAAGTTGAGATGGTTCGGCCTGAATCAATATCAGAATTTCGTCCCAAGTCAGAATACGTGAATAGCGTTATTGCTTAATGTTATCAATTGTGACTTGATCCCAAAGGCCTTTTTTTCATCAACTAGGATACATATAAGCCCACTAAAAGCTTCTCTAAGCCTTTTAGCATTAGCACTAGTAATTGGTCCTTTTGGCATGGTCAACAAGTCATCCAAAAGTTAACTTGTCTTTCGACTCACTCTTGAGCTCACATCAGATGTCCAATTTCAGCGGCCCGATCTGATTATCACTGCGTTTATTTCAAGTGATAACTGGATGTCCAGTCTCAGTTGGACTTGAGGGGAAGTGTTAAAGTATTCCATATTGACTAAACATGAAAATGTTAAAGAGTTTATAAGTGGTAAGGGTCAACTATCCAATTGACTAGTTCTAGTCATTTTGGCAATGATTGACCAAGTCTAATTCTTGTTAATGAGCTCTACAATCTACCCATATTAAAAATTCTAATATGTGTCTCATGTCCCATGTCTCATGTCTCATGAGCTTTCTTATTTATGCTCCGGATTGGAAGTTGGAACATTTACAGGGGATAGTCTAATAATGATTAATGGCAACTTTATTATATCTTATACGCTTGCTCGTCTTTTATCGGCTAAATTCTGAAACTTCAAAAACATAAGAACCCTATGTAGGGTCTAATATTATGAAGAGAAGAACTTACATGATTCACTTTAGAGATGATAATGACCCGAATCAAGTCTAACTTAACCTATTTTTTAAATTCAAACTCGACATAATCTTCAGTATTGAAAGCCCATTTATAATAAAGAGTTTATGCTACTTGTATTGCCCCGAATGACAAAAGAGGCTTTGATTTTATATTATTGTATAAACAACAAAATTTTAAAATCGAGTTTGTTTTCATTTAGACAATAAAGACAAAGATAGTAAACTCTGAAATCAATGAATTTAAATACACAAAAATAAAATTTTGAATTCAAAAATAAAATTAAAAATCGAATGGGTTAAATTTGAGCTTAAATCAAAATAATTCCGTTTTAATATAATTGATCAAATAATAAATCAAAATAATGTCATTTTAATATAATTGTTTAAATTGATATTATTTAATCAACATGTTTAAGAAATTATAGGACATTGATCAAAATGATATTATCTTATAGAACAAAATAATGTTGTTTAGGTCATTATATCAAAACAACGATGTTTTTAACTAAAACGACTTAACTGCTTAAGTAAGGTTTGGTTGACTCTCTAAATTTGACCCGGTCCAAATTTCAATAAACTTAAATCTAAATTGTTAACTTCGGATTAAATTAGACCAATTTTGATAACCTTAACCAACACCAACCTTTTTGCTTAGTTAAAATTTTAATCTTTATAATTTTCATACCATAAAGTCTATAGGAAATATGATATTTTCAATTATTATAAAATGGGTACTAAATAGTGCCTTTATGCGAGAAAATTCAAAATTTCACAAGTTTCCATTTAGATCAAATTCATGAGCAAGAATCACATGGCCTGACTTTGTTGGTCGATGAAGATGAAGAGAAAGATAAAGGAGTACTTGCTATGAGATAAAAATCTAAATTTGTTTCACCCGATTCCTTTGTTATTTTAAATTTCAGGGATAAAAGGATTAGATTTGTAAGCAACAAAAATTGCAAGAGCTCCAACGATTAGTTAACGGGGCTGGTTCATGTAGGAAGTTTCTGAGGCCTATAGACTCATCTTGAAATGTTGCTTATTATTTTCATCCTTCTGCTTAACAGTGATGTATCAACTGAATGTTATTTGTAAGTATACAATACAATATTGAAACCTTTTTTAAATTTATCAAGGCTTATAGCTGGCATATAGCTCAATTGTTCCAGTTAAAACAAATTTTTTATTGAAAGTAGGTTTTATATACAACATACTACATGATACTTATTATTAAAGGGACTTTTTTGGTTGCAACGGAATTGAAATGATTTTTCCCATTCAAGCTTAAGTAGCAAGACTCAATCCAACCATCCTTTCGTGATCCTCAACCAAAAATTATGTTCATTTATGAACACCTTACTTCACACGTGTTTAAGTGTTTTACTCCACTCTCACAATATAAGTGTTTTGCATAAACAATCAAAAGGTGCAAACAAGAGAGTTATGACAAAGCTTACCTTTTATTTTTAAGGTCAATTGTGCGCCCAACATAGCATAGTTATTGAGGTAAACTTCTTACGTCAAGTCTTCACCTCTTTTTCATTTGATCCATCTTGACCAGGAAATTGATTTGCTCATCACCCATCATCTTCTTTAGGCATTCAGGAGCAAACTACAATCCTTCACAAATGAAACAAGCAATATCTCATTTTGTTTGTTTCTTGAACTTGCATTAAAAAGATTCATATACATTTTCCTTGCCTTTCTCCAAACTATTCCATGTCCCACCATTCTTCTTACTCTTATTGCTAGTTCAAATGGTTGGTGGCATTTTAAAATTCACCAAAGCATCTGCAACTACTATTATGCTAGGAAGGTCTTTTATGTTTTGCCTTCGAAGCTCCATTTATGTCCAACCTTGTAGGTTGCTTATGAAGTTGGACATCTTGTCTTCTTCTGACATGTTTTGTATGTCCACATAAAGATGTGCATTTCCTCACATACTCACGCATTGAGTTGTCTTGCTTTAATTGCTTTAAAGCTTCCCTCATGAGCTATAAAGTTTTTTTGGGAAGGAGCTAGTCTATTAGCTCATTTATTTTCTGCTAAGTGTCAATTGGAGGTTTACCCGTACTGATATCATTAGAGATATTAGTTCTTCACTATAGCTTTGCATCGTCCATCATATACATAATCGTTATAGACACCTTCTCCAAATTAGATACCATCATTGCTACTAAGTATTTTTCCATGTCTTACAAGAAAATTTTGAAGTTCTTGACAAATCGTTTGTCATAAAAAACAACTTAAGGTTCACGCACTTTGACCTAAGTGCTCTCTAATCAAGCTCCCAATTTGTGCCTAAACATAGCACGTTTAAGCATCAATAAGCCATAGCTCATCTCCTTATAATCTTTTATCTGTTCCTCAAGTGCTTTCCTTATCTCTTAAAGCTCAATTGTAAAAACTTCAAAACGTTACAAGAAATGAACCACTCTCTCATTTTGGCCACTAATTCTACTTTTGCATGTGAGATAAGTGTTTGGAAGATGTTTGTTATTGTCATTTGTCGTCACGTCTTCGTATCTTAAAGTCAAGTGTCTTGATGAGCCTTTCGTTTAGTCATCCCAAGCCATCTTTGTGCATGATCTATCCAAGCACATCTATAGTGCAGTTCCATTGCTCCATGACCTAAGTTAGCTAAAATCCAAGTTATTATATACTAATCCTCACATGTTTATATACCTTTTGTCCTCCTTGTCAAAGTTAGGTGCCTACTTGCATTGTCGGACTTAGCACTACTTAGTTGTGCCATCATCTTTGGTTTCACATCCGAATCTTGCTTCTTGTTAAAGATTTCAACCAATGCACATCAATGCTTGCCTACTCTGGAGTTTTCCTCCATGATGCCTACTTTTCATTGCCACTCATAAGTTTTTACTTTGTTCCATCAACCTTAGTGTCAAGTATCAACCAAGACTCAGCAACATTTTGCACAATTCCGCAATATAGATATAAAGGTCTAACACTTATCTTGTAATTGAGCAACAAATTAGGCATCAATCGATTTGTTTTACTTCTTCCTTGAAAACTAAGCAAATATTTGAAAAATAAATTAATACTAAAATTGTTTAATCATATTTAAACAATTCAAAAATTGATCATGTCAATACTAAAATAAAGTGGTTTTGTTCAATCGATTTCACAAAAGATGAGAATTCAAAGTTGCGACAAACCTCTGTCACTAGTACGAGTGAGGAAGTTGGTGTATTCCAGGACCTATAATGGATATGGAGCTTTGTGTACAATCTCTTTGCCTTTTATTTTAATAAACTCATGAACATTTGATTATCGGTCTCTTTTTAAGAGTTATCTGATAATACTCTATTTTCTGACCCACCACAGAATTGTACAAATTCCTTTTGTAATTTTATTGATTTTTAAAATAATAATATTGTTATTTAAAATTTTTACTAAATTTATGTCAAATTATTTTAATATTAAAATTAAAGAAAAGCAATATGATAAAATTATTATTTAGAGTTTTAATCTTATAAACTATTTTTGTAATTTAAATAATTAATTTACAAATTGAGTAAAGTTATGTTAAGAAATTCGCTTCATTTATCCCAAAGGAAAAAACTACTTCTGGACTCTACTATTGACAAATACTTTGGTGACATTACTTCAGCATATCGTAACTGATGTTTGGGTCATATTTTTAGTGATATTGTGATTTCATTGCAGAATTGTTCATTGCCCACTCAGATACATTTTTTATTCATAACTAATTAACTAGTAATTTTGTATTAAAATAATTAAAATTTTAGTGAAAATATTATATATATTTCAATATTATAAGATATTTTCAAAGCAATTTAAAATACTAAAAATATTTTTAAAATAAATTAAATTGTGAGGTGTCTTGTAATCATAAACATATTTAAAATAAAAAAAAATTAGTTAGTTTTATAACTAAAATTTAAGATTTTAAATAAAAATTATTATTAAAATTTAAAAGTAATTTTAGATATAATAATTATTCGATAAACATATTTAAATTTTAAAATATTTAAAAATAATTATTTCTAAAACTAAAAGTCCTAAAGTATCAAATATTTATTTATAAATAATAAATTTATTTTAAAACTAATATATATCAATAAATAAAATTAACAGAAGATGTAAACAAATATTTAAGAAAAAATTGTGATATGTGAATTAAGTCCTACTCTCAACTTTGCACTCCAAGTCCAAACGAAGACATCATGAACCTGGGTTGACAAATTGGGCCGAGAGGATCCTGCCCATTAGTGGATTTTTACTATTATTTATTGTTGGACTTTAAAGCTAGATGGAAAGTTTCGACAAAATAAAAATAAATAAAATTTAATTAAAATATTTTTAATTATTCAAAAAATATTTTTTAATTTTAGGAGTTAATTATAAAAAGCTTTTAAATATTTCACAAATTTTCAATTATAGTCTGAACTTTAGATAGTGACAATTAAATACTTAAATTTTTAATTTTTCTCAAATATAGTCTAACATTAATTTCTCTACTAATAGAGCTAACGTAGCAAGTCACATTAGACATGTTTTTTAACAAGTAAGATGTCAGGTGTAATGTATGAACCTGTCCTAACCCATATAGTTTCACCAATCGCAGAAGTAAGATACCTTTGGCTACCGTTTATTCACTCACCACTTTTCCCACTATTAACTCACCACCTTGGTCACCGTCTGCAAACTCACTTGCTCACCGTCTGTGAGCCTACTTGCCCACCGTCTCCTTACTAACTAGCTCTTTTTGGCACGCCAATCTTGCCATTGTTTGAAAACATTTTTTTCCTCTTTGCATGCGATTAAAAGTATGCCTTCTCTTTGTTTTGATTTTTTTGTTTCATCTTTGATTTACTGTGCTTAGTATCATTCCTCTTATAGGCACGCTATACATTTGTATTTTAGGATTTTACTCTTTTATAAGACTAGTAGTATGAGATTAGAGGAATTTATATTACAAATAGTTGAAAATGTGGATTCTATATTACGGTTATTTTGCTTATCAACTGGGCGCGAAGAACCATTCTACTGCCATAGGAAGCTTTGATGGACAGATAAGAATTTAGAGTATGCCACCAAACTAAACTGCAAGTATACTTAAACTTATCGAGTTCATAATATCATTGATGATTTTTGTACTCTTAATATGCATTAGTCTCAATGTATGCCATTAGTCTAACCAGTGGAGCTTTTCTTGGAACAATGATTGAGATCAAATTAAAAAGAAGGTTATGTTTCTGAATCATATATTAAATATTACCATAGAATTCTAACAATTTATTTATATTACTAGGTGCATTGTTATATAAAACCCTTAAATATTTGGTTTGGAAAGCATTGTCTTACCTCTTGAAGTAGTTTATGTTAAAACTATCCTAATTTCAAATCTTGAATGTTATATATAAACAAATATTTGGCTCACTATAAGCATCAAGTTTAACAAAAAGATATAAATATAATGGGCTTATTGTTGAAATTTCTAATAGAAATTGGACCATAGTATCCATGTTCATGTGATAATAAGACCATGGGAGTATGAGACTACCGTATGAAGTGATATGCTATGTGAACCAAAAAGTATGTTGAGGTGTTATCTATTATTGGTTTGAACCTTGATGGAGCCTTTATGCTTTCTAGTGAATAAAAAGAAAGTAGTTGAGTTTAGTTATGTTATATTCATATCCCAAATATAGTTGCACAAATAATAAGAAAAAGGAAAACATGTGCTTGAACTATTATCTTATTTGCTCATAATCAGAGTAAGCATTAGTTAGATCTTTTGCTCTACATACCAATCGACCTTTTCTGAATTCATTGACTTTTCTATTTTGTCATCTATTGTTCAAGCTTATAAAACCAAGTTATTAACCCCTTAAGTGCACAATAATTAATGTTATGGAGCTTAATCACTACTTGACTTACTCTTATCATCCAACTGTTTTTCTTAGAAAGAAATTTTTTTCTGTTCTAGTCAACAAAATATAGCACACTAAATGTTTTAAGTTAGGCATCAACCATTAATGCAGTTAAGGTTCCTTGAAATATGCTAATATAATGTACTTTAGAATAATTTGATGGTCTTTAAATAGTTTAAAGCATATTTTAATAACCAATATTCTCTTAACTTCACATGCTTTTCATATGATTCATACTAGTTGGTTGAGTTGTCAAGATAAGCTTTTCCTACCCTCTATGTCACCACTATTATCATATTAGGTAATTTATGATTAGGATTATCATAATATCAATTGATGTTTGTCTCTTGTAAATTATCTTATTCATCCATTAAGTTTTTATTAATTACACTCACCACATATGGGTCATTTGGCTTCCATTGCTTCAAATTTGCATCTTATCTAACTTATTTTGTTTAATTAAAAACTAATGATATAATTACTTGTTTTGTAAATGTTGGTCAATTTTGAATTTCATTATGGTGGGGATGTTAGAAAAACATGATAATTAATATGTTTGGGGTATGATTAAAAGAAAGAAAGATATAGGTGTTAATGAACTTAGCATGCTAGTCCTTAAAAGAGTGTCTAAAGATAAAGCACGTAAAGTAATATCTATGTTTAACAAATTTCTCAATAAGTCGATGAGAAGCTTAAAGGAGTTAAGCTTCTAACATGATAAGAACGTATTGACAATGCTCAATTGCGTGGAAGAATTAAACTGCTATAATATTGAATTCTATTACAAACATGGATATGAGCATCCTACAACAGATGGAAAAGAATATGATTATGATATTAACAATGAATTTAATGCTAATATAGAGCATAATATAAGTATGAATGACGAGGGGTTGCTCTAATTTGAAGTAGAACAAGATGATGATTTCTTTGTTATACAGATAAGTGAATTTGGAGATAATTCAGTTAACAATGAGTTATTTGAAATTGATGATGAAGAATATATTATTGCGAGAATAAATGAGAGGAGATCTTTTAAGACTGTATATAATAGGTATGAATGTGACAATGTTGTGGATAGGGTTAAAGCTAGTGGAAAGGATTGCAATGAAGATGGTGATTATTCTAAAGATACACAAAGACAATAAGGAAGTTCACATAGTTGGTTTAGTGAATACGTGGATAATGATGATGAAGTTTAATCACCAGTTTGTAGCAATGATGAAGCGTTTATTCCAAAGAAGAAATGCATTGACTTTAATACAAAGGTAGATATAAAGGATTTTAAGTTTGAAATTGGTATGCAGTTTAAAGATAATAAGTAGTTTAGGGAAGCAATAAGAAACTATGCAATTACTAATAATATGATGTTTTAATGGCGTAAGAATGGAGGCTGTTTGTGAGCCACAATATCCATTTCAAGTGTATGCTAGCTGGATTGGAAATAAAAAGACATTTGCTATTAAGATCATAAAAAATCAAGCATAATTGCAGGAAAGTGCAAAGAAACAAGCAAGCTAGCAGGAAATGGATAGAAATGAATTCTTACACAAGTTTAGGAGGAACTCGAATTGGTTAATTATTAAGATGATGGATGATCTTTAAAGAAAATATGCACTAGAGGTGACTCAATCCCAATGTTATAGGGCTAAATAGGAAGCTATTGGCATGCTACAAGGATCTATAGAAGGTCATTATGCCATGTGATGGTCTTATAGGCAAGAGTTACAATGAGCTGCTAAAGATAGGCAGTATATTATTCAAACTGAACTTGAAGAATAGTCTGGATACTCAATGTTTAAAATGTTTTATATGGGATTTAGTGCTTTAAAGTATGGTTTTATTCGTGGATGTAGGAAAAAAATTACTAAATGGATGTTTTCTGAAGACATTCCTTGAAGGTGCTTTATTAGCTGCAGTTGGTCATGATGAAAATAATCAAATGTTTCCTATATCTTAGGATGTGGATGAGGGAGAAAATTACTTATACTGGAATTAGTTTTTGAACATTCTTACTGAAGATCTAAATATAAGTAGGAATGCATGGACTTTTGTAAGCATTCAGTAGAAGGTAAACTTTAAATATCTATACTTGTAATGTTCATTTCTTTATGTGCTTTGAGTTCTTCAATTTATGTTACCTTACTTTTTAATTTCAGGGTTTTTTTTCGAAGCATTAAATAATCTCTTCCCAGAAGCTAAGCATAGAAAGTGTGCCTAATATGTCTATGCAAATTGATCTAATGTACATAAAGGCCACACATATAAGGTTTTATTTTGTTAAATGGTGAGTCGCATAATCAAAGTGTAATTTGATGAGGTAATAAATCGATTGAAGACTATTTCAAAAAAGGCCTATGATGATTTCAAAATTAAGATACCAAAGAATTTCATAAAGGCATTTACAAGAATAAGACCAAAGTGTGAAATTGTTCAAAAAAACATATCAGAGACATTTAATGGATTCATTTGTGAAGTTTGTACAAAAAGCTTGATCAATATGTTAGAAAATAAATATATTTCCTTCATCACTAAGATACATTAAAAAAGAGATATGATGCTTAAATCCACAAACGATACATGCCTACAAGTGAGGAAGAAAAGAAAAGTTACATAATGGGAAGCAAGGCACTATAACCAAGACTAATAGGAATTTGAAATTTGAAGTCACGCTTTTTACAGACAAGTTCATTGTTGATTTACAATCACAAACTTGTCAATGTAGAGTTTAATTTTTAATAGGAATTCCATACAAGTATGATGTGGAATATAAATATATCATATCACAGGGAGGATATTGTTGCTTATGTCAGTCAATACTATAAGAGTGAATGTTATCTGAATAGTTATCAATATATTGTAGAACTCATTAGTGGTCCTAAATTTTGTCCAAAAACTAAAAATATATAGCCAATATTAACACCATTGATCAGGAAGATGCTTAAAAGACCTAAAAAGGCAAGAAAAGGGATAAGACTTAAGAACCACAAAATTTGAACAAGGTTGAAGTAGTTATCAAATGCCATCATTTTTATGAAGTTGGTCACAATATAAAAGGATGCAAAAATAAGGATCAACCTTTAAGGCAACTTGAAATTATCAAGGTGATTATTGGTTTTTGTTTGTCTTTATTTAAATTGTGGATTAAATGTCAATTTATTCATCACAAAGTATATAGATATATGTTTTATGGTAGCGAAAAAGAGGAAGGCCACCAAAAAATGAAGTCCCTTCATCTAATATTGGTAATCATCTAGTTCGAGGACCCATACAATCAATATCTGTTGGTTCAAATATTGTATGCTTCTTATTAAGAAGGGAGAAGAGGATGGTTAGTGAATATTATTCTACAAGTTATTTAACATCACAATTGCTTATATTTGTATAGGATAGAAGATATTAAGTGACATTTGGGAAAGTTAGTGGTAATACTTAATTTACAATTTGTCACTTAGATACATCTTTACACTACTTACAAGTAATTATATTGTATTTTTTAATATTCTGCTTTTTGTATTTTATGCTCTATAGATGAGTGGAAGTCAATGCCAAGTTATCGAACCTCCAATTAATAATTCAATAACAACTCAAGCTTCCTAAAATATAAATGGCACTAACATAAAATGTAATTTGGTTACATTAATTGGATCTATCTCTTTTGTTTTGAAATTATTTTGGTGCTTAAATGGTTCAATTAATATTTGTTTGGTTTTTGGAGGTAAAATGTGGAGATTACATCAAATTGGAGTATTATTTGTCAACATCAAGAATTTTAAAAAAGGTGGATAGATTACTGCAATGGGTAAAGCGAGATCATGCCTAATGTCAAATTTACTCCAAGATTTTCAATTTAATTAGGAAACTTATCTCAATTCCTATTATGTAGGGATTTGGATATATTTTAGAAGGGAATCTCTACAAGATAGAAGAAGCCTAGCTTTTGCATAGGAAGAGAGGAGAAAAACATGCTCTTTACTGCTTCATATCTCCTATTTTCGTTTCTTTGTAGTTTTCTTTTCATCTTCTATATTTTCTTTTATTTTTGGTGTTGGAACTAAAGCCATGAGTGGCTAAATCCAAATATTTTGATTTAAGGGGATTCAAAACTCTAATTTTAACTTTGTGAGGTTTTGTTCTAAACTTATATTCATGTTTTAATTTAAGTATTTCTTATTTTATGTCCTTATATTTCATGAATAATGAATACTAATTAACCAACAGATTAATTTGATGTTAATTATTCTATAGCTATTTATAAAGTTTAGTAATTTGTAATTTTTATAAAGTATTGGTACAAGTAGCAAATAAGTTATTTACAAATTTGCATATTTGACTTATGAGAAACAAGAAAACTAAATTGAATAGTTATAGCTTTCTCAATTATGTAATTAAAGTTTAATATTTTTCAGTAAACTTGTTGCTATCATTTTATTGATATGGAATGCTATCATGCTCAATCAACTGGTGGTAAATTTTGGTTTAAATATTGGGTTTTAAATAATTAATTTTAGAAAAATTGATACTTATTATAGCTATCCTAATATGTTTCGGATTAACTGCTTGAATTATGAAAACTATTCTTTTTAGACTAATGATCAATGTTACAATTTGATGAGATCCTTCCTTTGAATTGGAATTAAGTACCCTAAAAATTCTCACTTTTATACCTAGTTAATTTATTTTAGTTTCTTAGTAAATTTAGTTTATTAGTTAATTAATCATAAACCCCATTTTGCTTTATCAATTAAAATTAAGAAACTAGTTTTTAGTTCTCTTAGGATTCAACCTAGTTCTATAAATACTATAAGAGTTTTTAAATGTTGGGGTATATTTCAAATTAAAATCTGATTTGATTCACTTACTCACTATTTTTCATGGTCTTATAGGTGAAGATCCATATAAACACTTGAAAGAATTTCATGTTGTTTACTCTAAAATGAAGCCATAAGGAGTAATAGAAGAGTAAATCAATCTTAAAGTCTTTATATTCTTATTGAAAGATAAGGTAAATGATTGACTATATTATCTTCCATTTGGCTCAGTGACAATATAGAATGAGATGAAAAGGATATTCCTAAATAATTTCTTTCCTACATCATAAGTAACCAATATCATAGAGGAGATATGTAGAAAAAGACAATTCACCTAAGAAATATTGTATGAATATTGGGAGAAGTTTAAGGAGTTATGTGTTAGTTGCCCATACCATTAGATTCTTGAGCAATTTTTGATTATGTACTTTTATGAAAGGCTATTATGAATGGATAGGAGTATGATAGATGCAGCTAGTAAAGGAGCTTTAGTAACCAAAACACTATAAGTAGCCAGACAATTAATATCCAATTTAGTCAAAAGTTCTCAACAATTTGGGACAAAGATGGATGGAGCTATTAAACACGTGAATAAGGTAAGTAATACTAACCTTGAGGATAAAATTTTGATTTAACTACTCTAGTTTGTCAAATGGTTGTAGGTCAATTGCAATTAGCACGAGTGTGTGGGATATGTTCATTCCCTAGACATCCTATAGATATGTGCCCTATATTGCAACTAGACTCCCTTCAAAAAGCTAACACAATAAAAAGGATTCATAGTCATCCTTAATGGAAATATGACCCATATTATAATAATTACAATCTATGGTGGAGAGGTCACCCAAACTTTAGCTATAAAAATCAAAGAGGATAATAAAGATACCAACCTCACAATTTCAATAGACAACCTAAAGCGACTACGTATGCTCAATATCAATCTTCAAATTTTAGTATATCTTTAGATGAAATTTTTATGGCACTTGTTACTAATTCTCAACAATTTCAAAAGGAAAGAAGTGGTAAGCCTTCAGAACTTAGGACAATAGATCACTCAATTTGCCACCTCTATTAGTAAATTGGAAGCTTAGGAATTTAAAAAAACCTTAAAAATTAATGGTGAATCTTAAGGAGAAAGCATATGCAATGATATCGAGAAGTGGGAAGGAAATGCAATTTGGATCTTCCTTACTAATAAAGGTAGAAAAGCATGAAGAAAGAGTGAAGAAAGATGAAGTTCTAGCTTAAGATGCATATAAGGTATAATCTAATTTTTCTTTATCTATATCATCTAATACACGTGCATCTCCTTTCCCTTGTAGGTTGGCTAAATCAAAAGAAGAGGAATATGAAAGAAAGATCTTAGAAACCTTCAGAAAGGTGGAAATCAATATACCACTTCTAGAATCCATCAAAAAAATTCTAAAATATGCAAAGTTATTGAAAGAACTATGAACAAATAAAAGAAAGATAAAAGATAAAGAGATAATAATTGTAGGTAAGAATGTATTAGCTATGATAAATAGGAAATCACTGAAAAATATACAAAGATCCAGGTATGTTTACACTCCCTTGTGTCATTGGTGATAAGAAAATTAAGTGTGCCATGCTAGACTTAGGTGCATCTATTAATGTCATGCCATACTTAATTTACCAAGCTTTAAGTTCGAATTCTTTGAAAGAAACTAATGTGATTATTGAGCTAGCTTATTGCTCTTATGTGCATCCTATTGGTGTTATAGAAGATCTTTTAATCCAAGTTAACAATTTGTTATTTTCAGTGGACTTTTACATCTTGAAAATAGACGGAGATAGTGATGAACATTCATCTTTGATTTTGTTAGGAAGCCATTTATAAAGACAACTAAAACAAAAATTAATATGGATGAGGGTACTATTTCTGTTGAATTTGATGGAGAAATTGTGAAGTTAAAATTTTTGAGGCAATGAACTACCCCAATGATTTTCACTCCATATATCATATGGATATTAAGATTCAACTGTGAAGAATATTTTTAAAGAAGTAAGCGTCAATGATGAGTTGGAGTTTGGTGTTAAACTAGAAGTAACTGAGCAAGTTGATGAAACTTGTAAAGTCGTAGAATCATTGTTAGTGATGTTAATAGATTCGAACAATGAAGTCTCTTTATCCAATATTTGTAGTTGTCCAGTTCGAGCACTTGCATAATTAATATTTACATACTCAAATACTACATCCTCTATCTTAAGAAAGGAGAAGTGTAACATCCGATCTCCGGATCTTGCTTAGGGTTAGAATCCTATATCAAGCATTGCATATACATGCATAACATTAGCATTCATACACAAATTGTATTTTGGTACACATTACAAAGATAGTATATGCACTCAATTGACTAATTCAAGGGTATGAAAGATTTTAAATAAGTATGATGTGATTGCAAGATTGTGTGTTATTTATGTCTAGAATTTTTTTGGATGGATTAAAATTATTTCATTGGGAATTTATTGTTATAATTGAGTAATTGATGAGGTGATATGTGCATCTAGTCTAAGAAAAATCTTAAAGAGCAAGACAAATTGATATATGGGAATTTAGGTTGATTAGGCCTATGAAATGGTAATATATGGCATTAGGAATAAGTGACAAATGGCTCAGTTAAATGGACGACAAGTAGCATGAGTATAATTGCGACAAGTGGCTCTTTAACATTGTGACAAATGGCACCTTAGACTTGTGACATATGGAGCAATAGAATGGTGATATGTGTAGCTTTACAAATGATGACACATGTAGCCTTATAATTGGTGACATGTATAGCCTTACAATTGGTGAAATATGTAGCCTTATAAGTAGTGACATATGGAGGCTTAAATGAGTTACATGTGGAGTCTAAAGTAAGTGAGACATGGCCCAATAGAATAGTAACATATGGACTAATAGAAGGATAACATATGTACCAATAGAATGGTAACATATGGACCAATGGAATGGTGACACATGGATTAGTTGACCTTCTTGAATTCTGTAGAGAAAATAAATGAAAATTTAATAAAAGTGAGAGTAAAGAGAAGGAAAAACGAAAATGAGAAGAGAAGGAGAGAAAACGGGAAAGAGAAGAGGAGAAGGAAAGAAGTTACCAAGGTAAGTCAAAATTCTGGTTTCAATTTCATCTTTCTCTTTCGATCTATTTTTCATATCCTTAAAGCACGAATTTGAAGAAACTCAAATAATGAAAGTTGTAGGTATAGGTCTTAACTTGAACACTATGAAAGTTTCTTGAGGAAATATGGATTAGATCTTGAGTTATGTTTTTTTTCCTAATACTGCCTGTGATAAACCCCTGTACAGGACCCTTGTATTAATTCCTGATATTTAGGACCTTAGAGTCAGAATTGGTGAAAGTATAAAATGATTATTGATGTCCTATTAATGCTTCCATGAAATCGTTTGGTTAGAGTATGTCTTCATAATGATTGATTGGAGATGAATTGCATGTAAAGTTGATGATGAAGTGTGCTGGAATCTATTGGCTGTAGTGTTTTTACTAAACAAGCATATGTATCTTGGACATATCTTGATCTGTGGATACCTAAATTCCACGGATTTTGATTTAGAGTAAAATAGCGACATATGGATGCAATTGTAATGAAGGAATTGAATTTGAATGTTGTCTCTAAGGGTTTCAAATTTTAGCTTGTATTTGAGTTCTGGAATAGGCTGCAGCACTACCCTTTACTGAAATCATGTCCTATTTTTATAAAATAAATTGTATTGATTTAGGCTGAATCAAACAAATTTTTCTTCATAAAAGTTGTAGTTTATTCTCTTATCTTTCTATGTTGGATATCGTAATTAAGAGATATGGGTTCTACAAGCTGGAGTGCATTAATTCTTCAATCATGCACTATCCAAAATTTTGAACGTGCACAGTCTGTGGTCTTTTGAGTATAACTCATGGAGGCATGAACCAAATTGAATTATTTTTGTTTCGTATGAAACTTAATACATATAGGAACATTTGTTTAGAAGCAGATGTTGCCTAAATACCTCATTTTCTAGGTCATAAATGTCATATAAAACTAACCTAAAAACAGAGTTGGAAAAACTAGAAAATGGGAATGCCTAACGAAGGCAGAAAGTTTCTGCCAACAAATCCCATGTCTATGGGAAATTGTCCATGATCGTGGGAATTGCTTAAACATCAAATATGCTTCTTTTAGCTATGGTTTGGAACAACAAATGGTTAGGTACTTTTCTATGATGCTTTAAGACTTGAATGAAGCTTGAATTGAACCTAGAATGATGCTCGAACAAGTAAATAAATGAGTGACATGTTTAAGATGATGATTAAGGATATAAATTTAAGAATGAATTGTTATACTTTAGGTGTCAAATCTGGAAAATTGGTGATGGTATAAGAATGAAAGGGGTCCTATGATGGCTAAAGTGATTCAAGAAGATGAATGTTGTGTATTAAGTAAAGATGATTGATAAAAGGGATGTTGGTGATCTTTAATTGTTGAATAACTTTAATAAATGATAGAATGATGAACTTAGAATAATCTTGTTCAATTGAGGTGTAAACCTAAGTTCAATTTAAACATATTTGAGTTATGAAATGTGAATGATCTTGAGATGTGAATTTAGGAAATATATCTAGAATTGTCATTGAACATATATCATACATAAAACATATATATGTGCATAAGTGAGTACTTTTGTGATAGGTGCAAAGAAGAAATGTGTAAATATGTGATTGCCTATTATAGGGTTGCAAATAGATCAAGCATATCCAGACATTGCCGGGACCTCTAGACAATAAGCTATCTGGAGTAAACCGTGAGTTAACCTAGATGTGTCAACTTAATTATATGTGTCTTCTATTTGAATTATATGTGTAGTGAATTGACTTAGATGCATCTCAATATGCTCGAATTACTCTTGTTTAATTTTGACATAATGAACTGTTACTGGTTTGATTGTGATAATTCCGAACATTAATTGTCTGAGGAGATCATTATTCGGGATTGTATTGGAAGTGCTCATTATATGTGAATTTGACTGAATAAATGTTATTTGACATTATTTAGTGAATGCTGGAATTAGATCCAATGAACTGTGAAAATTGAAGGTGCTCATTGACTAAAAGTGATTGATGATATATTATGTGAACTATATTACTCCATTACATGATGCATGTTCACGGAAAGGAGTTGTGACCAGAGTAGCCAACGTGAAAAGAGCTTTAAGCTCAGTTATGCTCATCAGAGCCTCAGACTCAACGATTTATAAGCCCTGTTCGACCACAAAATTTTTTTATTTTATTTTAGTAAGCATGATTTGAATAATTTTGTGGTCTTGCTAGATAAATCATTTTAATTGGAGTTTAATTATTATGTCAAGTTTGGGAAGTTTTATTTCATGGATTGATGGAATTAAAGCATTAATGTTGTAAGGTGATATAAGGGCATTTTTGGAAGATCACTTAAGTTTAAATAGACATAAGGCTTATATGGAACGGAAAATTGGAACTTTAACACTCATTAAAGGTATAAAAAGAGCAATTGTATTCTTTCATTTTAGAGAAGCAAAATTGTGAACGAAAGAAGGGAAAGGAGAAAAAGAAGAGAAGAGCTAGGGTTTTGGAGACTCTTAAAGAATTTGAAGACAATGAGGCTAATCAAGTAAGTATGAGCATTAACCTTTTTTATTTTTAGATGAAGCATATTTAGTGATGGTTAAAGGTGAATATGTGTAGGTAGTTGTGGATGAATGGTTTGTGTAAATGTCTTAGCGTTTGGTTAATGATCAAAAGTAGATTATGAATTGGTTGTGAATGATTTTGGGATGAAATGAAGTTGAAAATGAAGTAGAAGAGATGGTTTAGGTTTGATATGGGTGATATATGAAAGAGGGGAGGTTAAAAGGTTGAAAATGTAGCAAAACACGCTTTCGGAACGTGTTTCTGGATATGTTCGCCGTTGAGAACTTCTGGGTTTCGCCGCGGCGAACTCAATTTTTCCTACACAAACATGCTTTGGTATTTTGGGCATCCCTTTTGGTGTAGTTATCCAAATGGACTGATTTTTACTTTTTTGTAAACTAGAGACATAGGGATATAAATTTTGTGATGAAATTTAGTTCTAATTCAGTCTCTATGGATTTTAAAATTTGTATGGAAATTGAGCATATAATGCTGCTTTAGTATAAGAACAGCCTGAAATTGTTTGGGGTATAACTTTTAGAGTGATGAATCAAATTGAATGATTTTGGTTTCATGGGAAACTTAAGACAATGGGGAATATTTCTCTAGAAGAAAGTGTTATGGAAGGGTTTTGGTTCATGAAGCTTAGAAAATACATGGGTTTAAGTACGCTAAAATCATTTCAGTGAATGTATTTCTTAGGGTTCTCAAATTAGAATTCCTATTGAAATTGGGATTTTGTTATTGTTAAAGGAAATCAAGAAGGTGATCAAGAGAGGCA
>JAOTAY010058624.1:0-18799 GCA_025629805.1 Erythroxylum baracoense | reverse complement strand
ACTCAAACGGGAATCATCTAGGGTAAAGAGAGATCCAAAGCTTCAGCTTTTGGAGCAAATCTATCTTTCCTTTTGTATCCTTTTATCCCTTACCGGAAGCTCAACGGGCTTCTGGGCCTCATGCGGATGATCTGGGCCCTTGTAAACTTTAAGATGGTTGAACAATGCCCTGCCGAGCTGCAGAAAACAAATATCAAGCGCATGTCAGCTGGCTCCACAAGCGTTCAGATAGAAGCATCTATGCAGCTTGGCAACCTGTAGAATCATTCTGCCGGATCTCCAAGAACACACATAATAATATAACTGGAGAATTTTCAGAACATATTATTAAATGTCATACTCATTTGCCCTGGGAAGCAAGATATATGAAACTCAAACAAATTGAAACAACAAAAGTAAATGGGTGCCTTTGGCTCCGCATTGCCATCAAACTAAAAGTAACAAATAAAAGTCTCCAAGTACTAAATTGCTTAAAAGTCCACTAATTCAAGCACCTGATTTACTACTGCATCAGCAACAAAAGGTTGACATAAAACTTTCTCGGATGGGGCATAATAAGCAATGTGTTCGACTCCGACTGTGGAAATTAAGCAACAAGAGGCAAATGCTTAAGTACTTAACCAAATAACCAAAGAAGAAACCAGCATGTGATCACTCCCGCCTCAATCTTTCCTAGTTCTCTCTGTCACTTCTATCCTTTATCAGGTACAGAGCAAAAGGAGAGGATCTTCATGATGCAGTTGAAGCCATACTTGGCATGATCATCAACAATCATTCATTCGACATTAGCAAGTTAAGGTCAATCATTTCATCAACGTTCAATTTCAGATTTAACAAAAACTTTAGCTGTGTAACTAGTCCAAAACAACATTATTCTTTCTAGTTCTATGTTAACAAAGACCACAGAGATGTTCAAACTCTTTAAAAGCAATGTCCTGCAATACTCTAACCCTATGTGACTATGTCAAGTAGATAAATGTCAGATAAAAATCAAGTTGTTCTGGCCTTATTAACAATTCCATCCTCAATCTTCCGCAACCTATTAAATGTGAATCAGATCATATCTATTATTAACACTAAGCTTCATTCCTATTTTCAGTAATTGAGCAGTTTATTTCATTCAACAAGGCACTGCATTTGGAATGCAGCAGAAACTCAAATAGTCAGCGTTTCCAATTTGCTTATCAAGGCCATGCTGCCAGAACAAGAAGGTGAGGTATGTAATGAAAGTAAAGATTTGTTGCCATTATTGACGCTCACACAATAACTCACCCTCCCCTTAGGAAGCATTCCACGAACAGCATGTTCAATAATTCTCTCTGGAATTCGCTTTTGTAGCTGATCAAAAGTCTCCACTTTCATACCGCCTGGTCTTCCTGAATGCCGTCGGTATAGTTTTTGAGACCTTTTCTTCCCAGATACAGCAACTTTTTCAGCATTCACCTAGTGAGGTTAGGTAAATAAGAACAAGTTAGGAAACAAATAAAGATCTTGGCAAACTCCAAGAAACTATAGCAATTCCTCTATATCCGCTTCAGAATGGTTAAAAATTGAGATCCTATTGGGAATTACTTAAACCAAGAATGAGGTAAATTGGCAACCAATAACTGTAGGTAGGCCATCCCTCACAGGCGTGAAAGCAAGTAAGCCTTTAATAACAATAATGCTTCATTGCAATTTTTTTTACCAAGGGAGATGTATATGACACAGAAAAGTAGCTGACATGCAAATGAAAAATCTTCAATTTATTCTAAAGATGACAAGCTATAAACTAGTATTCTGTATAATGTTATGATTGCAGTGTTCAAAACATAAATCTTTATTCAGCAAGGAAACATATCAAACACTTACTACAACAACATATGCTCCCATGTCAACACTAGGCGTGTAGGTTGGCAAGTTTTTTCCACGGATATAAATGGCAATGGTTGATGCCAGTCTTCCAAGAATTTTATCACTTGCATCAACAATATACCATGGTTTTTCTGTGCTTACGTGGTCTGCTGCTTTAGGGTACCATGTCTTATTCCAAATATCCTACAAGTGGGAAACAAAACTGTGATGAAGCAAGTAACAAGAATTGGCAGGACAAATTGTTGCAAATATTCGCATACAAAGAAGCCAACTTTCCAGTATACAATTCTTAAGTACTGAAATATCATCCTAAGATTACATTGATCCAACATTGAAGACAAAAGTTTGTGTCTTTAGTCTTCAATGTTAAACGAAAAAACACAAACAAGATGCCCATGTTTCCTACTTGGGCTGTTTTCTTTTAGCTCAGGGAGCAGGAACCAAAGGAGGGACATGTTAAACGAAAAGAACAACACAGACAAATCCCATAGAAATAAAAGCAGAATTAGATACAGAGGAAGAGAGATTGGTGGATTACAGGTCCATTAAGTTCAGAATCCTCGAACATCCAGCGTTGATCAAGTGGAACAACAGAAAGGTCCTTGCCCTCCTTCTGAGACCGAACCTCAAAATTGCGCCTGAAGCTAACAACCATTGGAAACTCAGAGAAAAGAGAAGGCTCCGCCTTTGTCTTTGACAATGGCAGAGCGAACCCACCAAGAAATGGACTACCCCTTCCACGAACACCCGTTTTTCCGGGACAGCCACAATAGTATTTGAGTGATGAAGTAGTAGAAGAAGATGAAGAAGACGTTGAAGTTGCAGAAAGCATAACAGATGATGAGGCCCAAAGAATCGCCATTTTCTGTCTCCTCCACTCTTAAGTTGGGAGCAGTCTCCGTTTGAAGTTGGGTGGTGACGCTGTGTAGATAAGAAGATAAAAAGAGCGAAAGCATGTTTGGGCTCGGGGACAGCAAGCAAGTTCTGGGAGGCAGTACCCTTTTTGCCTCTTGAAAACTGGCTTGGTCCAAACAGCTACTAAGACTTTAATCATTATTTTATTAGGGAAAAGACTCAATTTATTCCTAGTGAAACTTTCAGTTTTCATTCTGAACTTAATTTTAAAGATGTACGATTAAATAATTAAAGTTTTTTTTTAAAATTAAAGAATGTAATATATCTTCAAAAGATGAGGGCAAGTTTTACACGAGAGCTACTCCTCCTATTTGCATACAAATTGAATTAGAACCTTAAGAGGGGACTAAGCTTAATTTGTTACCTTTTCTACTAATAAAGTTTTCCTTATTTGCAAAATATTTTTTTTACAATCTAAAGTAGTAATATAGTGATAAATAAGGTATCGATCCTACACACGAGCTATAACAATTTAGAATACCCTCCTACTACTAACTAAATAGAATGATTTTTAAAAAAATTTGAGATTAAAAAAAATAGAATGATTTATTGATGGACAATTGATAAAACAAAATAAAATACAACCTAAATAAAGTATTAGCCAAAAAGATTAAAACAAAGCAAGTAATTAGAAAAAGAATTTGGATATTAGTAATGCCTAGATAAATACTTCCTCTAATATCGTCTTTACGGTTATGATTCAATAAATTCATAAGATATTTATTATTTGGACCAAAGAAACTTCTTACACTATGAAATTGCTCTCTCAAGTCATAACCATTTATTTGCAAGTTAATTAACCATTACTTCTATTCATTTACAATCCCTAATGACGCATTATGTTTTGGAGCTTTCTATGAAAGCTTTCACTTTAAGACCAAAGAATTTATGTAAGCCTATCTCTAATACCCTATGCAACTTCTAATATATAATTCATGGCCTACTTATATGCAAGTTCTTTTGAATTGTTCGCATATAAATTAATATGAAATCTACTCACTAGCAAAACTAAATCCATATTAAAAAAAAGGTTTCACATAAATAAATCTCGCTTAATAAATAACATTGAATCAATCCTTCACAAAGATTATAACTAGGATTCTTCATATCTAAAAATTAAAATTGCTAATCCATATATAATTTTCTCAATAACAAATAAAAGAGAAAAAATAGAAGACATTAAGGTAGAAAGAATTATAGATGAAATCTTCTTATTTCAATCATCCTTGATCCATCAAAATGATCTCAAATCTTCTTCTCTTTAAAAATGATTATGAAATTGATCTCCCAAAGGTTGTTACCTCCCATTAGCTAACATTAGGTTTAGAATAAAAAACATGATAAAATATTGACTAGAGAATTACTAAATCCTTAAAATTAGGGGTTTGTCACTTTAATTTCTTTTCATTCACTTGAGGCACGATCTAGGATATGATTGTATCCTATTATCTGCATCTTTTTGTATCTTTTTAGGGAGAAACACACGCTTTGATATGTTAGTACCTTATATTGTGGACCTTTATGTAACTTTTCTAGTTTGCACACGAGCTAAGACACATACATGTCTTAGGCCTTGTTGCTTTTTAAAATTTCTATATGCTATACAGTCTCCCTCTAGTACGTGTTCTAGTTTGTAACTTTATTTGCATATGTTTCATAAGAGACAGGGGCTTGGCATATAGTCGTGTGCTACACCATGTTTAACCAAAAATTATGTTTTCTTCATACTTTTTGCTTAAAAATCTTCTTGAATTCGTGATAAAGCTTATCCAAGGCAACATCTTCATAATTACCTAAAAACATACCATAAATTGAGTAAACTAAGGTAATTTAAGTACAAAATAAAGAAAAACTTTATAAAACATAAATGTTTGTTTTACATACATCAAATATCCCTATGCTTCAAATTTTGTTTGTCCTAAACAGACTAATCTCAATCACTTGTAACTTAAATAAGTTACAATTCTGGGCAAGTTCACCAAATCAATTAAGGTAATTGAAAGTTCTCATGATCCACGTAACTACATTATTCATTAACTAATTTTATCTATTGTTAGTCCCTAATAGCACCCAAGAGGGGAAGGGGTTGGGAGGTGAATTGGGTGTTAATAAAACTTTAACAAATTTTTAACCAATATGCTTAATTAATAACATTCAAAGTATATAATAATGAGGTAATTTCTTTTAAAAAATTAATCAAATGATTGAGAAATAATTTAAAAAGGATAAGGAAAAGAGAATGCAAACTAAATTAATGTGGTTCGAAAAATAATCCTTACCTATGTCCACTCCCAAGATTTTTCTTAGAATTATACTATAATTCTTATCTCAAGGAAAAGAATAACTTTTGTACAATCTTTTTGGGTAATGAAGAACCCTTGTTACACTCTTCTTTCTAGATGAAAAGAGAACTCAATCCCACTTGGGTAACCTCCAAGTACAGTATTCAACACCCAAAAAAAGTATTACAACTCAAAAATATCTCTTATTCACTTTTTTTGAAAAATTAAAGAAATGATATTAACTAACCAAAGAAAAGAATACAATTAGTCCATTAGGAAGAACTCATACTTTACAAGTAAATTAAAAATGCATCCTGTAAGTGTTACAAACTTCAATAAACTAGAGGCAAGCAATTAAAGATCCAAGGAATTGACTAACTTAGATCTTAAGTAAAAAGTCTCCCTGATAGTATGCAAGATCACAGAAGTTGTCTCCTTATTCACTTGATAACTCCAAAATGGCTCACTTACATAAATGTGTCATAATAATGCTCAAATGATTGAAAAACTCTTTGAAATGTTTGTATACAACACCTAAAACTTTCTTGATGCTAAAACTAATGAGAAAATACCTATTTATAGTATTTTATAACCTAAAATAACTATTAGATCCAAGAACTATCTGATGCACTGGTTAACTAGTATGCATTTACAATACTAACTTCACTAACCATTGGAACACTAATTAACCAGTATACATATTGGTCGATTAATATGGTACACTGATTGACCAATACATCAACTAATGTTGCTACAAATTCACAATACATCAATTTTAACAACTTTGACCTATATTAGTCAACCACTAATCTATATAGGTCGACCAATCACCTCAAAAATATGATTTTAACAACTTTAAATGCTCAAAACTAATTTATTTAATCCAAATATGATAAAAATTTTTGAAATATTCCCAAAAGGTTACTAGAAAGATCAAGAGACTTTTATATTACAATCAAAAGATTTAATGCCTCTTAATAAATTTAAATCCTCATACAATGAAGAAAGAAGAATGATTATGCATGGTGAACCTTTTAGATCATTAAATTAACAAGTCTGCTTAAATATAAAAATATGAAATATGAAATGACCTTGATGAGCCTTGATCTTTTGTTCTTATTTGATCTTTATTTCATTAATTGTAAACTTCAATTTTTCTTTATCGACTTCATACACTGTCTTCTTGACTTTCTAATATTTCTTTTCATAAAAATAATAAATACATTAGTAGTAATTATATTTTTTTATCATCAAAATGTCAATTGGAACATCACTTGGTTCAACAATCACCCCCTTTTGATGATAACAAAATATTTGTGATATTAGAGAACAATAATAAAATTAAACATGATTAAAAATAGAGACTACCTCCCTCTTAATTCATGCATAAACCATTATTCAATATGAAGAGAATAAATCAATATCTAGAACAAATAAGATATTCAAAATCAAAGAAATATCCATACATGAAGATAACATAAATTTACTCAAACATACCATATAAAATGTAATAAATACAAAAATGAAAAGAAATCACTCCCACTGAATGTTATCACTCCCCTTAAATCTAATATCACCAAACTTTCTCCCCATTTTTGGAATCATAAAAATGAAATCCAAAAATGCATAATGTAAAGTGTCATGCATCAAGCTAACTTGGTTAAAAAATGAGTTTGATCAAGATTGTCGATCTTTCTCACTAGATAGTATTGTTGAAAATTTAAAGAATTAAAACAAAAGGTCAATTTTTATAGAGACATCCCTAATTATGTCTAATTTGAAAAGGCTCCGATTTCGGTAATGATGCATAAGTTGAAATTTTCAATTAAAACACTAAAAGCAAGTTTTAAGAAAATTGGTGGTTGGAATTGTAATAAATAAAACATAATTGCAATATCCAACAATCACTTTCGTAAAAGAATGTATAATTTATTTATTCCTAAATTCCAAAAATAATATTGGAATAAAGTAATCAAATTTGATATTCTAGAATGACAAATATGGTGTAATCAAGCTTAAAAAACCAATGTAATTTAAGGACAAGACATGAACATTATCAAGTAATCCTAGAGTTAGGGTTTATCCAAAGAGAATGTGAATTATAAGGATCTTTAATAAAAAGAGGACAAAATTAAAGGAGAGGGCTAGATACAGGTAAGTTATTTAGGGTTTTGAGGAGCCTTAAACGAGAAAAAGAGAAAACAAAAGTAAGGTAAAGGAAGGGGGCATTAAATCATGTGTAGTGGTCAACCACTTAGGGAAATTGATTGACCAGTAAAAGTTTGTGGATGACCTTTATGCATCGACCAAATATGTCACATGTTAACTTGATTGTTTACCTTGAAAGAGACATTGGTCGACCATTATGGATTTATGGTTGACCGTTCATGCCATAAACCTTCTCATAAGCATATTGGAACTATAAAAATTCTCTAAAAAAAAGGAACATTGGTTAAGCCACTCCAAAACATTGGTCAATTTTGTGAGTAATTGGGCGACTAGAGCTTTGACAAAACAAAAATCAAACTCATTAGAAAGATAAAAAATGTCAGATATTGCGACATTGGTCGACCATTAAAGGACATTGGTCAACCAATGTGACTATTTGGGTGATCAGATAAGCAACCAATAAACTAAAAAACTCACTAGAAAGCAAAATAAAGTGAATTTTAAAGATATTGGTTAACCACATAAAGATATTGGTTGAATAATTAACCATATAGCTTAAGGAATTGTCTTTAAAACTCAAATTAAAGTATCAAAACATTAAGAAAATAATATTAAAACAAATATCAACTAACTAAATATCACAAAACAATTTGATCATAAAAAGGGCCTTATAAAAAAGAATTCCTATTAAAAACTAATTTCCCTCGAATTAAGCAGATTTATCCTTCTTTAAAATTTTGGAGAAATAATAACCCAATTAATGTAAATTCTAACTTAGTGACATTGTTTTGAATATAGTATCTAATTCTAGGAATAAAAGTTAACACTTTAAAAATAACTTACTCATAATTCAAATTCAAATAATCATCACCAAGGATTTATACTCAAATTGACACATAAAATAAAGTAATCAATGTGTTCTAGGAACCTAAATAAGGTTCCTTGATTGTTTAGTTACTTCTTCTTTTTAACCCACATTTTCAATGGTTTGCTTAACATTATTTTTTTGATAAAGAAAAATCTATCAATATGTCCAAACTTACCACAAAAATGACATATCATGTTATATGAGTAATGATGATGCATAAATACATTGCTTGGAATTTTAAGTGTGTATGAATATTGAGGAAGTTTTCTTTGATCATTAAATGTGTTGAATGGTCTCCTAGGTTGGAGAAAAGTCCTACCATGAGTATATATATGATGCCTACTATAAATGAAGGCGTAATACATGCTTCTATAAGGGTGTGAGTAGGTCAGCATGTTATCATAAAAATTATGTCTATTCTTTCCTTGAGAGTATTGAACTCTATGTTTAGGTTAAGAGCCATATGTGAAAGCATGATGTTTGCTCTTAGGTTGGGATTTAGTGAATGTGTTACGTGCATATGTACGTTTGGGTGTGGATCCTCTATGCTCATTTATCATTCTAGGCAATAGTTCTTCACTATGTAAATGCTCTCCTTTGATAAAGGTAGTATTAGTGTTGGAAACACTTTCACATTTATATCTAATTCCATGACTATTATTTAAACTCTTTTAAGCTTATAACATTTTTTCAAGTTTCTCACTTCTTTGAAAATTTATATAAAGAGTCCTTAAGAGCATCATTTTCCTTTTTCAATGTTTCATTCTTACACATTAATGCATCTAAGCCATGATTATCATTAGTCATCGCATTTTTGGATGCTTCAATGTTATGTAATCCACTTTTCATTTTTTCATTCTCACTCATACATGCATCTAACTCTTTTTTAACTTCCTTGAGTTTAGAAGACAATTTCTTCCTTTTCTTCCTTATGATTTTTAAACTTTCTACTAATTTATCATATTTCAAATCAACATTAATATCATCATTACAAGAATTAGGGTTAGATGTTACCTTATCATTATTCATAGTGGTAAAGCACGTGTGAGCTAGCTTTTCTTCTAAATGCTTACTTTTAGATTCACTTGTGTCATCTCAAGTTGATGCTTTAAGTGGTTTCTTCTAGTCTTTCTTACAGTTCCCATTCTTCCTTTAATTTGTATACCTTTTTATTATTTATAATTTGTGTAGGAATAAAGGGACCATTAGAAATTATTTCCTATTAGTCTATGCTTTCAATCATTAGAAAGAATCCTATCATATAGGTTTCCAATAAAAATGAATATTGCTATCAAAGAAAGGTGGTCCACTAATGCTTTTTCCCTCTTGGTTGAATGATGATGATAATGCTCTTAAATATGTCATTATAACCTTTGCTACGGAATTTCATTAGAAATACTATCCTAATAGACCTTCTCCGATACCACTTGTCAGTCCCTAATGGAACCCAAGAAAGAGGGGTTAAATTAGGTGTTTCTAGAAATTCAACTATGCTTTTATCCAATGTGCTCAATTAAAAACAAAGTATAGAACGATAAGGTAAAACAATTTATAATGGTTTGGTAAACAACCCTTGCCTACATCCACTTTTAAGACTCTTGTTGGAATTCCACTATAATTCTTCTTTCAAGGTGAACAGTAACCTTTGTACAATCTTTTCAAGAGGAAACCTTCTTACAATCTTTTTCATAGATGAAGAGAAACCTTAATCCCACTTAGATCACCCCCAAAGTAAAATATTCAATACCCCAATAAAGTATTAAAACTTAAAAATATATCACTTATTATATGAGAACTCTAAAATAAATAACTCATACAAATGTGACACAATGATGCTCAAATGATTAAAGAACTCTTTTAAATGTGTGTTTAGAACATCCAAAGCCTTCTTGATTCTAAAACCAATGAGAAAATACCTATTTATAGTGTTTTACAAAATAGTTGATGGATCCAAGAACTAGCCATTATAATGGCTATATCTGATGTACTAGTTGACTATTATGCATTTATAGCACCATATTCACTAGCCATTGGAACATTGGTTGACTAGTAAATGTATTAGTCAACCAATACATCAACTAATGTTGTTACAAATTCAAAGTACATCAATTTTAACAACTTTAACTTATATTGGTCAACCACTAAACTATATAGGTCGACCAATCACACTAAAACATGCCTAACTCACTTAGCTTGCATGTTTGCTCCTTATATCAAACAACCCTTTGATACTCATCCTAAACTCACTTAGGGCATACTCGTCTTTCCATTTTAAACTCTTTCATCCTGCCAGAACTAATAACCATTTTTATCTCAAGCATTCTTATTAAACCATTATCTGCCAACGCCACCTTCCATCTTTAGCAACATGAAAGCCAACTCTAACCTGTAGATTTTTTAGTTCCCCCTATTGCCCCTCCCTGCCAAACCATCTTCCTCCTCCTCTCTTGAGTAACCACTTCAGCCTCCATCTTTACTAGTTCTATTGATACAACCTACCTAGAAATCACCATCATCCTCCTCTTCTGCACACGTTCCCTTGAAAACATGGAAGCAGGTGGTTGGGGATCAACCAACCTTGAACCTCACCTTCACGCCACCTCAAAAGATGGATGGCAAGCTTGTGGTGTGTCTAGATCTTTCAACACTCCAAGAGGGAGATAAGAGCTTGGAATTAACTCTTGTTAGCTTCTTCTTCAACAAACGACCAGCTTTCCCACTTATAGACTAATAGACCACAAAAACATGGAAAGCTAGAGGTTTAATTGATGTTTTGCTCACTGAGGACAACCTCATTCTTTTCTCAGCCATTTTTGAGGCTCAGAGAATACTTGAAAATTGTCTTTGGCATCTTAGGAACCAGCTCATTTTCTTACAAGTGTGACAACCTAGTTTACAGTTTGATACAATATGATTTTAACATGTCCCTATCTGGATGAATTTCCACAACTTTCCCTTAGAGTATTGGACCACCTAAGGTTAAGCTCCTTGGCTAGTTATATTGGAAAACTATTCTATATGGATGAACATACTGCTATGAAGAGAAGAGTTGGATATGCTCGAAACTGTGTCAACACTGAGCTCTTTAAGGAATTACCGAATGGGATACCTATACTAAGGTTAGGAGAAGATCACAAACTATGGAAGGATACCATTGCCATATCCTACCAATGGAGGCCACCTTCCAAGTTGCATGGGAAAGTCTAAAAAGCTATTGGGAAGATATTAGCCACTGTAAGTTACTAAGAGCTGATGGGATTAGAAGTTTTTGAACAATTGGCGATTGCCCCAAACTTGGATCCCATGCCCTCTGCAGCTCTAGTGAAACATGAAACACATGTAATGATGCAACATCTGTCATAAGAAGTCCTTCTTAAATCATCCTCATACCAGAAAAGGGCCCCCTTACCTGTTAGCCAATAAATAAGGAATGATACTAAAAAATAATCACATAACCTTTACCATCTAGTTGTAACATCCAGGAGCATTATATCATGAATATACCATAAGACTTGAGCATAATTAATAGGCTAACAACTTCCAGTGAAACCTCACCCTCTCCTAATTTATATGATACCTTACTGGCCCCATCTGTTGTCACCTCTCAAGTTGATGCTCCTAGTAACAATGCAGTGATGAATGAATAGCTCTTCCATACAATAAAGAGAATACATTCCAAACAGGGCAAGAATAAAAGCCCCATTGGTTTATCCCTCTCCATCCTTACATGGAATGTGTGTGGAATAACCCCTCTAAGCTTTTGACTTTAAGGGACTTTGTTTTATATGGAAAACCGATGCTCATTATATTTCTTGAAACCAAAATAAAACTACAAAACCTATGTAAATTAGAGCTTCTTGACCCCTAGTGGAGCATACTCTCTAATCATCAACGCTATGCTTTTGACTGCATCATCCTTTGTTATAATTAGGAAGTCAAAGTTGACTTGTTGGAGTCCACTGAACAAACCATGCATCTCCATCTGATTTTTCTGTGAGTAAGTGTTGATTTAAACGATCTCTATTATATACACAAACAACCACTCATTTTAGAGAAGAAGTAAATGGAGAAATTTCTGAAACTTTAGAAGCTTTATAACTCTACCATGGTTGATCTATGGTGATTTTAATTCCACCCTCTTCCCCTCAAAAGCTCAAGGACATTGCAATCTCAAAAACTATTATGAGGATTTCAGGAATTATGTTCATGATAGAGGGGTGACTAATCTGAAATTCTTTAGTAATACATTTACTTGGTCCAACAAACAATCTTTATCTTGGCATATAAGGAAAAAACTTGATCGTGCAATAGTGAATGATGATTGGTTGACTGCCTTTCCAAGCATTTTTGCTAATTTTAAAGATCTGTTATTTTTGGATCATTCTCCAATTATCGTTGGAAACTTGTTTCAACAACTTTCGCCTCATTTTCCATTCAGATTTAACAACTATCTTATGCATGATATTGGTTTTCCAAATGCGTGCAGGTTGGGTGCGAATTTTAGTTGTGTAGGTACTAAGAAATATTTTTGTGTCCAGAAGTTGAAATGTATCAAACAGAAGCTTAAATGCCTGAAATCTGTACAAGGCTCCACTATCTCTGTTATCTATTCAAACAGATCCAAACTTGAAGCTATTCAATCAATGCCTACATTACATCTCAAGGACCCCCAACTTATGGAAAAGGAAAAGGTGGCACTTACCAATTATTTTCAAGTTGTGAGCAATCATCACTACTTGCTTCAATAGAGAGAAAAAAATACACTGGCTTAAGGATGGTGATCAATGCGCCAACTTTTTCTTGAAATCCATCTGAACGCAGTGTAACTTCAACAAAATCCATTTTATCACATCCACAACAGGTGCACTAATCTTAGAACCCCATGATATCTAAGATAAAGCTACAAGTTATTTTACTTCTCTTCTAGGTTCGCCTGCTTATTTGAATGTCTCCCTCGAAGAATTGAGGTTACTAAACATGCAGCAAGTTTATTCTCTTGATTGTGAGTTTCTCACCTAATCGATTGATGATAGTGAAATCGAAAGAGTAGTCTTTGTTATGGATGGTTTAAAAGCACCTAGACCCGATGGCTTTAACGACCATTTCTTCCAAAAATCACGGCATATTATAGGACCTTTTGTGAAGCAAGCAGTTCAGGAATTCTTTACCGACGGGATCCTCCTTAAGGAAATTAACCATACCTTTTTATGTTTGATCCCTAAAAATCTCAACCCCTTACATTTGGAGACTTTCAACCTATCACATGCACTAACTTCCTCTATAAGATCATCTCTAAGATACTCGCAATGAGATTGAAGAGGGTCTTATCTCCTTTGATCGCCGATAACCAAGGAGCTTTTTGATTGGAGAGTTTACTTAATGAAAAAGTTTTAATATTTATAACCTAGATATTTTCACAAACGCACCAATCATTTGCGTAGTAACTAAGGTATCATTCCCATGACGAGGGTTAATCTAATCTTAAAGTTTAAGGTCAGAGACTATTAAATAAATATTAACAAACAATGATTTTAACACGAGGACTAACTAAATCAAATAACCAAATCAATTAACAAAATAATAATTGACAATTAACACTTAAATAGAAACAATCACAATGACGATTAACAATTTTAAATAACAATTAATCGAAATTGATCGATTTGTTGAACAATGATCGCACACCCTCAATTTCAACCTAATGAGATTATCGAAAGAGAGAGAAAAAACTAACAATGATCTCAGACCCTTAATTTCAACCTAATGAGTTTACCAAAAGAGAGAGAGAAAATTATCTATCTTTAATGTCAACCTAACTGATTACGATTTATCAAATTAACGATTCGAGATGATCCTAGGGTCAATTACTCTCTCTCAAATTATAATTGAACCCTAAAGCATAAACCCTAATCAGATTATGGGAAGATGTAATCTCTCAATTAACAACCTATCAAAAACCTAATCAGTTTTTAAGTTCTCTAATAAAAAATTAGAAACCTAAATGTGATCTCTCTATACAAGATTTACCAACTTGATTTAATTCCGAATCTATTAATTTACCTAATTCTCGTTAGCCTAAATTAATTGTTTTCTCTCGATTCACCCTCTCAGTTTATTATCAAGATACGAAGTGCAGAATTAAATCACTATTAATTCAATAAACACATAAAATAATCAGATTTCATTAAATAAATAATAATAATCCAAAGGTGAGTATAAAACATCAATCACAATGAAATTTTATCATCAAACTATATATCCGAATTCTATTAGAAAATAAAACTGAAATACATAGGAAAGAGAACTCTACTGGATGATGGGAGGCTACGACTACGAAAAGCTTCTTATTTCGGGGAGCACGTCGTGTCTGCGTCGTCTTCCTCTTCTCTCTTCCTTCGTCTCTTTCTCGATCTCTCAAGGTTCTCTCTTTAGGGTTTCATTTTTAGTGGCCGATTAAAGCTCTTCAAAGGATGCCTCTTATGTTCTTTAATGTTCTATTTATATCTTAGAAGCCCCAAGGTTGATTCGAGGTTGAAACGATTTGAGAAGTCCCGTAAAACTTGACATTTTCAGCTATTTTTGTGTTTACCCGACGCAAGCCAAGATTGTGGCCCTGCCTACCACAATCGTATCACAATTATGGCCCAAAGTGTAGGATCGTGGCCTGGCTCAGAGCTCTCTGTCAAGATAGTGGCCTGGGTCCTGTTGGCTCACCTTTTTTTGTCACGATCCACAACCGTGGGCTATGGTTTTAACCTGAAACTCTTCGAAACTTCTCTGTTCTTTGTCGTTTACCTTGAAACACTAACAAACACATCAAGGTACCTCAAAAACACAACATTTAAGCTCAAAGACTCATACTAACCCATAAAAACGCTTAAACACATAAACTCACACAATTAAAACATAAATACACACTCAACACTCAAATTAACACTAAATACATAACAAATTAAACCCTAAAACATAATGAAAATCACAACTATCAATATCCCCACACTTAAATGTTTGCTTGTCCTCAAGAAAACAAAACAACAAATAAGATAAAGCACAAAACACAATACACACAATGCAAAAAATGAGGCAATGGCTTCAACTTCACGAAATAATTTAACTCTAAACACAATCATTCAAGTTGTTCCAAATTATTAACATACGAAATCCGTGTCTAAGCACCTTGAACTCAATATACAAACTAATAAAAATTTTAATATTGAGTCTATTGACCCCTATCACTTGCACACACATATTGATAATCATTCAGTCAAAATAAAAGTGTAGCTATTCCTTAGTAGGTTTTTATGAAAAATCAAACTACTAACAAGTTTGGTAGCTTTTAATTCAAAAACATTCTTTTTGTTGATTTTTCTTTAAGGACATGAACCTAGTCTTTTATGCGGAGGCAAAATTTTATGATAAATGTCGATTCGATTACTCAACTAAGTCATGTTGTTATTAAGCTATTTGGTTGGAATGTCATTATAGCCTTTCTACATGAAGGCACACATTTGTAATGTGTGTCAATCCGATTACTCAGCTACATCACATTCTTAACTGGCTACTAACTCTATTCATAACCCGAAGGCCAAAGAAATAGTTATTTTAGTTAAAAATTATACAACTCTTTTTTAATTTTGCCTATCGTATTGCTTTAGCTAATCATTCTCATGAAAAATACTAATAATGTCACTTATTTGATTGACCTAAACATATAAATGAGTATAGCAAATTCCTAGGGTGAATAGACTAACATCTTATCTTAATTAACCAGTATATTTAGCCCTAAGTAACTTAGGTCACTAATTTCACAAGTTAATAAATCTTCACAACCTAAAAGGCTATGTTTAAGGCTAAATCTATCCCGTTAAGCTCTAGCATTCACACAATTCATATAATGCAACCTAAACAAACTATCATACAAAACACAAAATTCACACTCAACGTAAAAACACACAACCCTCCCTATAGTTAAACAACACATTTCCTTAATATGATAAGGGTACACAAATACACCCAGGGGAAATAAAAACAATGTACAAAAAACATAAAAAGAAAATACTAACAAAAATGAAAAGAAAAGGGTTAGAACACGAAACCGTCATGTTGACTGAGGTGCTAATGGTGATGGAGGCAGAGATCACTTATGCTTGATGCCCATGATTACTGCCCTATCTTATACTTGCTTCAAAAAAGAGTAAGAGAGCTAGCACTCCAAAAGATTCCAAATTATTAAGAACTTATTTCGAAATTTAAAACAAATCTAACCACGCAATAATTTAAACCGAACTACTAACGTGCTAACTTATGGTCATTAGCTTGACCTTGATCCTTTAAAACTTAGTCAGGATCAATTATGAGCGACTTGCTTCCACCCTTTTCAGTCAACATCAATTTTGTAGCATGTGAGTAAGGTACAAATTGCAAAATGATCAGAAGGATAATATCGATAAAATTATGAATATTAATTAATTTCAGTAATGTCCTTTTCACTAACAAATAGTTAATAAAATAGGGAATAATGAAACTCCTTAAATCGTTTATTAAGTTTACCAGTTTGTTTGGTAAAAGGGTAAGCTGTTCTTGTTCTTCCTTAGTCACTCCCTTTTCTTCTTCTTCTTTTGCTTCATGAACAGAAACTTTCATAACTTCTTCAAAATTGATGTCCGTTGTTAACTGTTCTTCAGCCTTATGCTCTTTTGAAGATTTGACATCATTAACTCTTATGAATGGTATTCTCGGTGGGTAAGGCAGAGGAGGAACATAGGGAGGGTCCTTATTCTTTTCTTCATCCTTTTTCTACTTCTCTTGGTCTTCTACAAAATGGGTTTCAGCTGGTTGATCTATTAGTTCTCCTAACTCTTTCCCATTCCTAAGTGTGATAGCCTTAACTTGCTCTCTTGGATATACTTTCGTGTTGCTTTAAAAACTTCCCACACTTTTTGTAGATAACACATTGGTAAGTTTTCCACTTGAACCTCCAGACAAAGAATAGAAGAGGCATGAGTCCTTGTTACTTGGTCAATCTGCTCTTCTAACCTCTTTTGGGCCTCATCCATACTTATAAGATTGTCCATGATCTTGTCCAGTTTGGAATTATAGTAATTGTATTAATCTTGTTGATATCCATGTGGCCCTTGATTTTTAAACTGAATCTCATTATTGTCGTATCAATAAAAATTTGGGTGGTTATGCCACCCCGACTGGTATATGCTGGAATAAATATTGCTATCTCCCTGACCAAGTTGTGCTCTATTAAAGTTGAATTCCTCCATATTGCTGTTTTCGCCTAAGAAGCAATCAGCTGCAATATAACTCTCTTATCCACATGGATCATATTTGTGCTGCATTACTGTGACTGAAGAGGAGAGGTGGCTTTTAGGCTGTTCAATTGCTTGGTTAAGTTGTCAATCTCAGCCTGCAATGTTGTTATTAAGTTTGCAGCAACAATCATTCCTCCTGGGTCCCAAAAGGTTGACTGCTTTCTACTTTGTTTGGATGTCGAAAGACAGCTAGTGTATACTATGTCTTCCAACAGATCGCGTGCTGCTTCAACTGTTTTCCTCATGAATGATCCTGCAGTAGCTGCTTCTACGGTGCTCTTTATAGGTGGATTAACTCCAGTGTAGAAGGTTTGCAATAGGAATTCGTTGGGTAGGTTATGACAAGGACAGGTCCTTTACAACTCCTTATACCGCTCCCATACTTCATATAAAGACTCCCTGTCATTTTGCTGGAAATTGATAATTTCCTTTATTAGTCCTGTTGTCTTGTTTAGAGGGGAACACTTATCTAGAAAAACTCACACCAACTACTCCCAAGTTGTGATGTTGGCTAGGTGGAGATAATTCCACTAGGCCTTGGCTTGATCCCTAAGTGTAAAGGGAAAGAGCCTACTCCTAATAGCATCCTCTGGCATCCCAATTTATCGGAAGGTATCGCAAATTTCTAAGAAATTAGCTAAATGTGTATTGGGATCCTTATTGGCTAATCCGTAGAATTGCACGTTGGTTCACAACATGTTTAGTAGTGATGGTTTGATCTCGAACATATTTGCTTGCACCGGTGGTCGCATAATCCCTTGATGATAGGCATTGAGTTGTGGCCTCATGACGTCCATAAGGGTCCGTCGCTCTCCATGATGTATTTCCTCCACCATCGTCCTTTCCATCGCCTTTTAGCGTTCAACTCTTAAGATTCCCCATTGTTGTCTGGTGATTTCCAAGTTGATATGTCGTCTATTTTATGCCCAATTTTTTTAATAAAAAAACAAAACATAGTGGAAAAGCCTTAGACTAAAGAACTAAACTAATCGCCTTCCCGACAACAGTGCCAGAAACTTGATCAGGGTGTTTACGTAATGAAAACGTTTTAATATTTATAACCTCGATATTTCTGCAAGCGCACGAGTCGTTCATTTACGCTGCGTTTGGTTACTGTCTTTTGGGTGAGGAGACAGAACGAGACGAAAATTTGGAGACGGAATAGAACAAAAATTGGAGACAATAAAATGTTTGGTTGTGATGGACAAAACAGAAAAGGCTGTCTCCATCTCGAGGACAAAAATGTGTTTGGTTGTAGTGGACAGAACATAAAAACAGTGTCAATGACAAAAATACCCCTACAGTATAATATATTTTGAAATATGTAATTCATTGATTAATTTATAATTGTATCAATATTTATTTTAAGTGTATTTGTAATTTTTTATTAC
>JAOTAY010058565.1:0-18804 GCA_025629805.1 Erythroxylum baracoense | reverse complement strand
TTACAATTCAAGTTGGCACTATATTTTTCTAAGGTATCCATGCCCAAAATCACATCCAACCCTTTCATTTCCAATGGAATTAAATCCACCACTAATGTCACCTCACCAACATAGATTTCACACCGTCGATAAACATGACCAATAATGACATTATGACCAATCGAGGTTCTAACTATCAAAGGACTATCAAAGAGACTCAAATTTCTATCATACAAAATCATACTTGATGAAATAAATGAATGGGTAGACCCCAGATCAACTAAAACAATAACATAATTATGAAATAATTTAACCGTACCATTCATAACTTCTGGAGCTGCTTTTGCCTCCTCCCTAGTCATTGCAAATACTCTAGCTGGTGCTTGCCCCTTCGGTCTTCCAGAGGATTTACCTTCTTGACTGTACCAGAACTGCCCACTTCAGTTGCAGACTTAACAGCCACATTTTTAGTCTTCCCTAAAGCTTGCATCTAAGTTTCCTCTCTTCTTATATATTGTGGACACTCCCTGGCCATATACCCTTTTTCTCCACAATTAATGCAAGCTCCCGTTAGTCGATAACACTCCCCTTTATGGAATTTGCTACAGTGGTCACATTTTAGATAGGATGGCTTGTTCCCCTCTCCTCTTCTGCCTCCTCCTACAGTCGAGGTTTGAAGAGAAATAGTCCTCAGCAGCTTGGGTTTACTAGAGCCACTGCTTCGAACCTCAAACAGTGTAGGGAAAGTCTTAGCACTCCTTCCTAGCATAGGTATACTACCTCCCCTACTAAGTTGTTCTCTTCCCTTTTTCTTTCTATTCACTGCACTCTTTATGTTCTCCATATTTTCAGCCCTCAGGGCAGCCTCTACCAACTGTTGAAAGTCGCAAAAATTCTACACTACCACTTTTTCTATGATGGTCAAATGCAAACCTGCTTCAAATCTTCGGTACGTAGCTGCTTTACTCACCATAAGCTCGACTGCATATCTGGATAACTGTGTAAACCTGTGCTCATACTCACTCACCGTCATCTCCCTCTGAGTGAGGCTCAAAAACTCCTTCTACTTTTGCTGAATGTATATCTCGGATAGATACTTCTTCTTATAGGCAGTTTGGAAATCAGCCCATGTTAACACTGGCAGTTTAAACTGGCTCCCTGTATGCTTTCCCACCAATACAAGGCATCACCCTGTAGCAAGCTCGCAGTATACACCATCTTTTCTTCATCTTCACAATCCATTTATTCCAATATTCTTTCAATCTTCCTGAACCATGTCTCAGCTTCCTCTAGAATAGTTGTTCCATAAAAATCCACTGCACCATACTTCCTCAACTTATCAAATTGTCTTCCTTTCTTAGCCAGTGCTGGAGTGGAAGTGGATGGCATCTGACCTATGACCTGAAGAAAAACCTGAGCAAATGCTTGGAACATTCTGGGATTGAAAGGATTAGGCATCTGCTCTGGTGGAACAAGAGACTCTTATGTTTGTGGTTGAGAGGGCTTACTAGCCCGCCCTATTGTTGCCTCAGCAATCGCCAGGGCTCTAGACTCATCAACACCCCCTCTCTCGGTGGAGAATTAGGTGTAGCAGATCCTTGCAAAACTCTTCGTGTTCTTTTATGAGGTGGCATTTTACTCCTTTAATAAACTATGATCATTTAGCTTATTTTCAGTTTAAATGTTATGTCCTACATGTATGTATGATATACATGTCACTTAATGTAATCAATCAAATTAACACAATAACAATTAATCACATAGCATAATAATTCATAACATAACATATTCTAAGCCTAGGAATTTTTAGAAACCGTGGGCTCTGATATCGAAGATGTTGGGTCTCGATTCGGATTTCATGGCGACTACGTGCCATAATTGGGATTTAATGAAATAATGATTAAACAAATTTGGGAACATTTCAAAAGAAAAAAACATATAATTGAATTAAAATTTAGATAAAGGAAATTCATGGTGGGACTTTTTTGAAATAAACAATTAATAATAAAATGTCATAAATAATTTTAGACATGAAAATAAATTAAATGGGGGTCGGATAACACATATAATCACTTAAAACTTAACCAATAAAATGTTTTTGTCTAACATTTGTAATTGTCAAGGCCATGACATAAAAATATCACAGCCATAACAATTCAAAGGAGTGTCACGACCATGACATAAAAATGTCACAACTATGACAATGGGAAGAGGTGTCATGGCTGTGACATGAAATTGTCACAACCGTGACAATGGGAAGAGGTGTCACGTTTGTGACATGAAATTGTCACAACCGTAACAATAGGAAGAGGTGTCACGGGGGTGAGGGTTTATGCACGAGTGTGAGAGGAAAATAAAAGAGTCACAGGGGTGAGGGTTTCTGCATGAGTGTGAGGGAAGAACAAAGAAGTCACAAGCGTGAGTGAACCATGCATAGGCGTGAGGGAGAAGAAAATGAAGAAGAGAGTTACGACTTTCTAGTCGCTCTCCCTCCCTTCAAACCATCAGAACTTTCAACCCAAAAATCTAAAAATTACAAACTTTATGTAGTTAGAAAGCTAGGAAAAAGATCTATAACTTTCATGCAGACATTTTTGTCTAATTTTGCCTAAATAAGTCCAGTTTATGCCTTGAAGTTTCAGACTACATTTTAACCCTTATTCTCTATTTTCATTCATCTGCTATCAACATCTATATATATATATGTGTGTGTGTGTGTGTGTGTAAAACCAGTAACTATAACCATAAGGCTCGAATCCAACTTTCAATTCCATACATATAACTTCCAATCTAAACAGTTTTACTTAATGAAAATCCATCCCAAAAGCCATCAAGTAACAAAAATTTCACTTCCAGCCACATTAGCATTAGACAAAACATAACATTTTACATATACATGTGAGAATCTCTGTAACTTTTTCTGTCAACTTTTAATAAACAGAGTTCCTACACAACTCCATATTACAAATCCCAAAAACCACATCAGTAGCAAAATGCAAAACAATTTCATGGATGCTCATGCTTGAAATGATTCTAAGTGCCAAAAGTTTCTGAACTACCTATTTAAGTTACAATGATAAAAATCCTTGGAGTCTATCGAATTTTGCAAGTTAATGCTATTATGCTTTTTCTTCACCTGAGGAGTGGAAAAATAGTGGGGTGAGCTAGGAAGCTTAGTGGCTAATATGTTTATAGCCAGCAATAACGAACTACACACAATCAAATATATATATATATAGATCTATATATATATGCTAGACTTAGCAGATCATATTCAAAATTTAAGACTTTCACATATATCTGAACATATTACCATATTTTTCATTTAATCATCACAAAATATCATTAAAATATCTTCCATATCTAACAATTCAGGATGCAATGCACAAACAAAATGGCTCGAGAGAATCCTATAGACCGAAATGACAAAACCGAAGTTTACACCATGAACGAAATGAGTCCATTTTTCGGAGATCATATGCCACAAACGAGCAGCTGAGAGAAGGCTTTAAGTTAACATGCATGTGAAGAACAAAATGGTATCTCTCTGACCCATATAACAGATTTCAGATGCATACATATCTTAATCATATTTTTCATGCTTCTTAAGTTTCTATTTTTCCTTAGCATAAAGCAACACTATTATACAGACAAACATGATATAAATTCAGAGAATGTTTTTCCAACATTCACAATGAATCAAGAAAACATTTATAGCATTCATACATATAAATATTTTTGCTCATTTTCATCACATAAAACCTATTTTCTCTACTTCCTTCATCTATCGAAACAAAAATAATAGGTAAAGAATACCTAATAACTCACCTGAACTTTTCCTTCTTCTTCATTCTCCTTTTTCTTTCTTTCCTTCTTCTTCCCTTTCCTATGCTTTGGTTTCTCCTTCTTTCCTTCTAGTCTCTTCCATGACTCTCACTTTATTTTTGTTTCTTAACTCTCACGACTCCTTCTTCTCTTCTTTGTCTTATTAGTTTAAGACAAATTTTTTTACTTTCTAATTTTACCCTTCCTTATTAAAACCAATTCCTACTAACTCCTCAACTTAATTCTAATTCTTTCCAACTATATAAAATTCATAATATACCATATTAAACTCCAAAAATTTTCTAATTCATAAATTCTAATTTATTTTCATGATTGATAATTTAATAAAATAAATCCTAAGAAAAATCAGATCCAACGTATTTTATCTAAGTTTACTTCTCGTTTCATTGGTACTTTACGAGAATGGTGGAAAAGTATTAACGACTATCGAAGACTTCAGTATATCTAAGTTACTACAACTGGAGCTCTTCTTGGAATAATTTGTGAGGAATTTATTGGTGACTTTCAACTTATAGATAAGCAGATCTGTCAGAAGTATTTTACAATGAAATGCTGTTCACTTGACAAACGAGATTTACAGAAGCATTTTAAACGTATGAAGGAAAGGTATTATCTTTTGAATGGATGGAATGATATTAATCTTCGATATACTTTTATCTCATCCCTTCTAGATTAATTGCAACCAGAGCTACAATGAACCATTGTTTCTTTACAAAGGGATATTGCTAGAAATCAACCAGCTTGCTTTAGCCTCTCTTGATAAGCTTTGTGATCAACATGCCTTATTTAAGAACATCTTAAAGGTGGTCCAATTCTCAAACAGGCTTGCAAGAAGCCCTATTTTCAAATTAAGTGCAAAGATAAAAAGAATTGTGATTGTAGCAACAAGAAGAAATCTCATCACAATCATATCTATCATCGACAAAAGTTTAGCAAACAAATGGAAAGTTACAAGCCTTCAGGAAAACTTATATGAGAAAAGATGGAACAAAATGAAAATTTGTTCGATTCTTCAAGAAGAAATCTCATCATTCTCAGAAAGTTGATCGATGCTTTCTCTGTGGACAACTAGGACACTTTGTACGAACCTGTGCTCATAAAAGCAAGAAAGATGTCAAGTCATTGAAGCACATGCAATCAATTTTTCCTATTCATTCTTCTAATAACTTTGAATATCTTATTGAGGAACAATCCACTGAAGATGAAGACACTAAGTTTGTTGTTTCTGTTATGACTTCTGATGATGAATCCTCTGAATACTCTATTTTTCTAGAGGATGATTCTCTATACATGTTACAACAGACCTGCATGAAATTAGATCGTACTGTAGTCCAATGAACATATGTCTGGATCCAACTCTTCAAACAGGACAAATACGTTCGCCCCATTAAAGCTATTAGATTTATAGATGCTAGATCTACTCGTACGATTGTGAAGCCTAACATTTTACCTTCTGAAATATGGATCTCACATAATGAGTACTTTACTACAACATATGTCAATTCATTCAAGATTAGAGAAAGATCGGTATATGATTCTTTCCATAGTGTACAGTTTGGACTAAAGTGCTTGGTATCATTCTACCTAGCCTGAATGTTCTAATTGGTATGGATGTACACAGTAAAGCCTCACCTTTACAAATCCTACCCACAGCCCTCAGGTATTGATCATTTTACAGTCCCTACATTGAAGTTAAATATGTGTTTGAACTTTCTCAAGTTCCTACATCATATACCTCATTGCGAGATAAACTGTTAAACTACTGTCCTGAATCACATGCATAGTTTTCTCATCCATATCCTCTTTGAAAAAATGTTGACTTTTTCATAAGTCTACCTTTTGAAAAGAATGAGGATATCAATCCTACAAAAGCTACACATCTAGGGATGAACCCTGATGACCTCAAACTGGCACAAGTCGAAATGTGCTATCCTTTTTAAGTAAGGACTCATTGAGCCCATAAAGTCAGATTGGGCTTACATGGCTTTCTAGGTGAACAAACATTCAGAGCAAAAGTGTGGTAAAAAAAGATTAGTGATTGTTTACAAGCTTCTGAATGCATTCCTTTAAGATGACAAGTTTCCTCTTCCTAAGATCAGTACTCAGGTACTTTTTTTAAAAAGAAGTTGTTATCTTTTCCAATTTTGATCTTAAAGCATGATTTTGGCAATTGGGTGTTCACCCAACTGAACGATACAAAACTGCATTCTGCATTCCCAATGCATAATACCAATGCACTATTATGTCATTTGGGCTTAAAGTTGCCCTATCATTATTTCAAAGAACCATGACCAAGAATTATGAGCCTATCCTCAATAGTGTAATCATCTACATTGATGACATTCTCCTGTTCTCAAAGACCAATGAAGAACATCAAGCCTTACTTTAACAATTCTTTGATCTTACTAAACAGTATGGCAATATGGTTTCAGCCTCTAAAAGTATCATTAGTACAAAAGAGAATGAATTTATGGGTATGCATTTCAAAGATGGATGCTACCTGTCTGGTACATATATTGCACAAGAGCTGTTACACTTTCCTAATGAAAATCTCATTGTGAAATAAATACAACAATTCATCGAGATTATTAATTACATTCGTGAGTTTGTACCACACGTGGCAACTTACACTTCATGCTTATCCAAATTGCTCAAACAGAATCCACCCCAGCCTCCAGATATTTTCTTTCCTTTTTCTTATTATAAATATCTTCTTCCTCATCAGCAAGGTATCTTCTTCTCAAAACGTTTATCTTTTAAAGTCTTTAATTGTCAAGTTCTTATGGCTTATCAAACCCTTTATGCTATCACAAAGAAATACTTTCCTCCCATTGCTAGTACACCTACTAATGTTTTTAAATTTGCCTCACTTGCTCGTATGAGTTTGTTTTATTATTTGCATCATTTTCTCAGTGAAACTAACTCTCTTGGTAGTCCCACAATGTTCAACCTCAAAGCACTTTAACTTAATGTGATTTTTTTTCATGACCCTCTTTCTAAAAATACATTATGGTATCTTTGGGCACTTTCTGCCCTCTATGCTTATGCCCTCACTCTATCCCCTCTTCATCTTTACCAATATCTCTATGATTTAAACAATGAAAGGCCTTTGTTATGGACATTTCTTTAGTGGTTTCAACCACTAGCTTAATGGAAGCAATAATGTTCTATGGTTATTTCACAACATCGTCTATAGAAAGCTTATGCTAGACGACAATCTATTCATTGTTTCTTCATCCTTAGTCTTCCATATCATGAAACCTATATTGTAGCCCTTTACACTGAACACCGTGTCCTTTTTTATCATACTTCATTATATTGGCCATGATATCAAGATAATGTGCTCTGATCTCTTAGAGATTTTCTCATAGAGATAAATCATTTCCTGATACACTGATCATTTCCTCCTCTATTGGACCTTATCCATATGAATTTGTTCCTAGTGAATCAGAAGCACCAGATGATGACATACTAGGTCCCAATAGCCCTCAATATGAAACAGAAGAATTAGTCTCAGACCTTGTAGGACCTTCTCAGCCTCTTGACTTAGTCTTTCAGGATGCTCAAAACCCTAATGATGATAATTACAGTCCTAATGAAGATGAGTTAAATCAATTCCTGCACAAACTTCACACATATGAGCTCAGTCACAGTAAGCCAAAAAAAGTCATATCAAAATGATATTGACAGCTTAAGTAATCCAAACTCTCCATCCAATTTGCAATCATGCAATGAACCAATACGTGACATATAATGCATTGGATTCTATAGGATTTGTCTTTTTAGGTGTTTCCTTTTTTGAATCTTTTGATGAAAGAGAATCTTTGTGGCCCACAAATCACTATGTAAGATTCTTTCTTTTCTTCATACTATTTGCTTTTTAGAAAGTTATTTGCTTTTTCAAAGTAGCTTTGTGAAAGGAGTGTGATTGTACTTAAAGTTTTTTTCTTTTTTAAGGTTGTAATCAGTGTGTCTTTTGAGTATTTTACTTTTCTACCCTTGCTTCACCTATAAAAGCAAGGCTCCTCTTCCATTGTAAGCAGGCATTAAGGTGTTGAGGCATTGATTAGGCAGAAGTTCAACGTTTTCTCTCAATGAATATTAGTTTGGGTGTTTTCCATTCTCTCTAAGTTCTCCCTCTCCTAAAAGCTCAAGTCTTGAGTAATGTTACTATCTGTCATTATATAGAGAAAAGTATGCTTTACACTCGCCTCTTTTGAAGTCTAAAGTAGTCTAAAGTAATTCCACTATGAGATTAGAGTTTAACAGGGAAAGAGTATAGACACTATTGCAACTATTGTTTCAAAAGGGAAAAGAGTTGTGAGAGTGTAAGTTTCCTAAAGAGGAAAGTTGAGCGTTATGCCCATGGGGAGAAAGGATTTGTGTCTTGGCCATCATACTTGGAACTTACTAATAGTCACAAGGTTCCCATGTTGTTCCAAAATAGTCTACCAGACACTTCAGTAGTCTACAATATGACTTTAGTTAGTCAATGTTCTACTCAAAGGTATTATTTAATTAGTTGGTTATCGTACTTTCCCTATGCACACTTCCAGGTCCCTCAGTTAGCATCATAAATTAATTTAAAAGGAGGAATTTAATGAGTAATGCATGTAAATGTTAGTTGTGGAATGTTAAAAGTATCTGAAGTGAAATGATTTGTAAGCCAATCTTTCTTTATATGACAAACATTCAAGTGAAAATGGTCCCATTGTTTTCTTTTTGACCAAATTATACATATTAGTGACCTGGATAAGCTATTACCTTAAATTATAATTTAAGTGTTTTCAGCATAATAGAATTTAAAAAGGATATATGTATATATATATATATATATATATATTCTCCCACTACAGATAAGCTTATTGGCGACAAAACCAAACGTCACTAAATATTAAAACATCGTCACAAATATAAATTTGTAACAAAATGTCGCCCTAATGGTCGTTGAATCTCGGTAGCAAAACAATATCTGTGATGTTTTCTTGAAACCATCGTAAAAAGTTTTTGGGTACATAATAATTTCGTCAGTAAAACATATAACCAACGACAACGAAGAACGTCGTACATAGGATTTTGGGATTATATGTTTTGTAGATAAAAGTTTTTACTTACTAAATTGTAGTCGTAGGTAATTATTTTTAGTGAAAATATTTTTTTGTAGCATAATTATTTTAGCTACTATTTGCTTGTTGTAGGTAAATATTTTTAGAGACGTTCTTGTAAACGTAGGTAACAACATTTTCTGACGAATTTTTTTTGGGTAACTAATACTTTTTAGTGACTATTCTATTTTTTAGTAGAATAGTTTGAACTACTAATTTCTTGTTGTAGGTAAATGTTTTTAAAGACGTTCTTGTAAACGTAGGTAATAATATTTTGTGATGATTTTGTTTTGGTAGCTAATATGTTTTAGTAACAAAAATTTTATTTTAAATTTAAATTTTATTATAATTGTTAAAAACAAATTTATTTTAATTTATTACAATTTTTAAGACAGATTGAAATATAAACTATTTACATTTTGTAATTAATGTTGGTGACATATTTTTTAAATAATAATAAATTGAATAAAATAAACATTAAAAATGGAATGCATTTTATATAAAAATAATTACACATCATATACAAACTAAGATTCCTTATCGTCGTCACTACTACTGACATAGTTTGAGCTTAGTAATTGTTTGACTATCTTTTTAAGCTTGTTCATTTCTTTTACATTACGGTCCAACTTCTCTTTCGTACATTGTAACTTAGTCTTGAGTGCCTAGTTCTCCTCTTGAAGCACCGTGGCATATGCTGGTCATGGTAAAGATGCACCAATAAGCTTAGGGTCATACCCAAGACCTTTAATATAGCCCGATCTTGTACTAAGTTACAAATGTCATCAATATTGGGCTGATTCCCCTCAAACAATGAGGTCTACAACAACTTTTGCATCTTGTCCTACAATTTAAAGTACAAAATCGAGTTAGCTAAAAAATTATTACTTAGTATTACATAGAAAAATAAATTGTAATATTAATTGTTTATACCTACATAATTACTTTGTGCTTCTTCAGACGTCTAGCCTTGACCTTCCTTATAGTGCGTTAGCTTATAGAGTGTGATTCTATCACACTCTTGTCCTTGGAGTTGTATTCGGCTCTATTATATGAATTTTAAAAAATTAGAAGATAATAGAATTTATTGTATTAAGAAATAGAATAATAAGTTGAAAAAGTTAACACTTACAAATTCTTGTCGGACAACAACAAATAATTTGGAGCCAGTGTTATGAGAAGTCTTCATTTTTTTCTCCATTCACCTTGGCTTTCTCACACTTTTCCTAAATTAAAAGAAGTAGTCATGAAATGTATAAACAAAATTATTGGAAGAAAATATGAAGAGGACAAAAACAAACCTGAACCTTCGCTGAGGGCCAATAATCACAAATTTCACTCCAATTTCCTAAAGTCACCCATTCCAAAACATGTCTCCTTACCTTCTTCATTAGAAGGGAAAGACTAGTAATATTTATGAAGTCTATATCGATGATCCTTAACTTTTTGTTCCTTCACCCTTTGTTTCAACAGTGAACTAACACAACTTGAAACCTCAGGCTTGTCGATATCAATGATATTGAGATTCATCTGTAAAGAGCGCATATAAGTTAAGTTACTATTTTTGTTAAGTAAAATCGCAATATATATAATCAAATGAATTTAAAAATTATCAAAATTTTGTCTAAAGCATTTTGAAGGAAGTTATCTTCCTTCAACTGCTTGACATGCTAAAGGCAAAGCAATTCATTCCTCACAACGATGCCCAACTCACTGGATAATTTTGCAAATTGGATCCTATCCAGAGGGCGATGTTGTATGGGGCAATGGTCACAAACAACTTTTTGATCATTGCAACATTCATCTGTTGCAACTTTGCTCCTTTTGTGATACCTTTACCCCATTTCCTAATGCCAATATTGAAACTTGAAAAAAATTATAATAAGAAAAACACGTTAAACATGTAATCAGTAATTTCAGCAATAATGTAAATATGTTTGGTTAACAATAATAGACCTAAAGATCCCTCATTACTAACAGATGATGATGGTAAAGGTTGTTAGTGACTGTTTTCATTCGAGGATGCAATTGTTGGTTGTTGAATGATGGGGTCGAATTGAGTTGGTTATTATGTAGGAGGAACTTCTTCAGGCGTTTTTTCCCTTGTTTATACCAAGTGCCATTATATTGAACCTATATAAAATGAAATATGAACATAACTTATAATCTTAACTCATACATTAATTTTCCACATGAATATAAGGAGAACAGTAGTCAAATTCTAAATATTCGGCATAATATTCCACAAAAACATAAGTGAAACATTAAAAAAATGCACCTAGTCATCGTAAATTAATATAAGTATAACATCAACAACATAAGGCAATTATGAACATAACATTTCAAACAATATAAACAATTTATTTACATTCAATCACTATGATCAAGATTTTGAAAATCATCATCATTAAGTACATTATCATTTGATTTTTCATCACTAATATATTCGAGCAAAGTATCATCATTGTCATTTAAGTTATGTTGAGTATATTATTCTTTTGTTTGTAAGATAAGATAAGCTTGGACTTCATCTAGTTGAATTATGTTGGGCTCGAAATCTATCCTATGAAATGATGATATATCTACATCTTCTACTAGAATGCCTTCGTTATTAAACTCTAATCCAACATCTTGATACACCCATCTGCATCCTTATCCAATTGACTAATATCCCTTTCACAAAAATCAAAAACATTCCTTTGTTGAAACTTTTGAGCAACCTTTCAATTGCTACCCAATATAGTATCATTGACGTAGAAAACTTGTTTGACTTGACTTACAAGGACAAAAGGATCATTATCATACCATGACTTACTAACATTTATGCTAATAATATGCCTGTTCACTTTCACGTCAGTTAGATCAAATCATTTGCATTTAAATAGAACAACCTTCTTAACCTTGATGTAGTGCAATTCTATTATTTTAGAGATGACACTGTAAAAGTCATTAATTTCATCATCATGACATCCTTCAATGACAACCCCACTATTTTGAATTCTTACTCGATTATCTCGATCTTGTATATGAAATCTCAGCCCATTAACAATACAACATGTGTATTTCTTCCCACAAATATGAGGCCCATACACCAAACTATATAATGTTGTTGTCGCTTCTTACACATTACGGTTATTTAACCATATTATCTGTACGAAAAATTGAAAATAAATATGAGGATGAGACATATTCCCAGATTTTCATAATATGTAATCAATATGAAACTTACTCGATTTCTAAACCATGATACAAACTTCTATCTACGTCTTTCTTCAACATTAATAATCCCTTTAGTGCGAATTATATCTTTGTGCTCTCTATTTAAAAAACACATTGACAATAATATCTCAGAATAAATGAAGAAAATTGTAATATGATTGTTTGAATGAAAATAAATATACATACTCCATGTATGTATCGACTTTCTCTCAATTGTTCAAAATAAACTAATGGGAAATTTTGAATTCGTCTTTAGTTAACTCCACATATTTATCCAGACCAAGTGGCTTAACTCTTAGGGAGAAAATAGACAACCCATCATTGTCATAAAAATCAAAGTTACGTTCTGGTCTATTAAATCTTATCTCCACATCACTTAAGTACATTGAACCAAAAGTTAAGCATTCATTTGCTATATAAGGCTCTATAATAGACCCCTCTGGTCGAGCTCTATTATGTATATAATGCCTAAAAAAGTAAAAAAAACTTGAACATTATAAACTTAGGAATTGTTACAAACAAATAACACAGAAAAAATTTGTTAAATTTAATATGAATTACCTTTCAATTAGAAACATTCATCGAAATTGAACGAGTCCACAAAGTTTTGCTTTATACTGTAAGTGAATTTCCAAATGAACCATAACATCAAAAAATGATGGGGGGAATAATAGTTCAAGCTTATATAGAATCAATGTTATGTTTTTTTCCATTTTATCAAGCTCTTCAACTTTAAGTGTCTTGCAACATTATTGCTTAAAAAACTCTCCCAATTGACCCAAAGTAATGGACACATCCTTCGAAAAACAGCCACGTATTCTAATTGGAAATAGTGATTACAAAAGTACATGACAATCATGACTTTTCAACCTTGACACTTTTCCCTCTTTAATATTCACACAACGGCCTATATTTGATGCATATCCATCAGGAAATTTGACTGATTGGAGGAACTGACAGAATGATTGTTTCTCACTTTTTGACATGTTATAACAAGCAGAGGGAATAACGTATGAGTCATCATCTCTTCTTTCAAATGCAAATCCTTTCTAATATTTATGTCTTTCAAGTCTAGTCTAGCCTTAATTGTGTCTTTGGATTTCCTATCAATTCCCATGACAGTCCCTAAAATGGACTCACAAATGTTTTTCTCAATATGTATGACATCAAGATTGTGCCTTAATAGTAATTCCTTCCAATATAGCAAGTCGAAAAATATGTTTTTTTTGTCCAATTCAATTTGAGATCATTTCTCTTACGCTTTCTATTACTTGGGTGTTTGCCAGGTGTAATGTCAACTAAATGTGATAGCTAGTAAATAATATCATCACCGGATAACTACATCGGAGCTTCACTTAACTCTATTGTGCCATTAAACTATTTACTTCTTCGCCATCTATACCCATATTCTAAATAACGACGATGACCCATATAACATATTTTACTTTGTATCCTTTTTAAATATGTTTGATGGTCACACACAGGACAAGCCATATGCCCTTTAGTGCTCCACCCAGACAAATTCTTATAAGCTGGGAAATCATTTATAGTCCATAAAACAACAGCATACATTATAAATGTTTTGCCTTCAATAACATCAAAAATTTGTAATCCAAATTCCTATAGATCATTTAAGTCATCAATTAATGGTTGCATGTATACATCGAGGTCCTTACCAAGAGCACTAAGTCCTGGAATAAGCAAAGACAAAAGCATAAAAGGCTTCTTCTGACACTTCCATGGAGGTAAATTGTATGGGACTAGAATCACCGGCTACATGTTATATGAATTACTCATATTACTGAAAGGATTAAATCCATCTGAGGCCAATCCAAGTTGAATTATTACAAAAATCTTGTATAAACCATGGAAACTTTCTATCAAGCTTTTCCCATATCATTGAGTCTGCTGGATGACGCATAATGTTATCATCAATGGGTTTCTTTTTATGCCACCTTATATCTGTGGCTATTTTTGTTGATATAAAAAGTCTTTGTAATTGTTGTTTAATAGGAAAGTATCGAAGTTATTCAGTATCCTTTTCCCTCTCCCATCATCCACCTGCCACCTTGATGTACCACAAATAGGACACTCCTGAAGATTTTTACTTTCCTTCCAAAAAAAACACAGTCATACTTACAAGTATGAATTGAAATATATCTCAAACCAAGGTCCCTTAATAGTTTCTTCGCATCACAGTAAGATTTCGGCATCTTAAGTCTAATAGGTAATGCATCGTGAGGTAAGTTAATTAACATGTCAAAGGACTTATTACTCCATTTATTATAAAGCTTCAAATACAACAACTTCACAACAAATGATAGTTATGATAAATTAAAACACCCCGAATATAATTGTTCTTAAGCAACTTTCAATAACTTCCCAAAATTATCTTCTGTAATACTACCAATTATATTAGGAGTTTCTATTTCATTCATAATCTCCATATAATTCTGACAATTGTCTAACATCTCGTCAATCCCATCATCACCATCATCATTCACATCACAATCATCAACAACATTATTGTAACTGTCATCATAATATATACCGCTACTTCTACTACAACTTGCTTCCTTACATTCACTATGATAAAGCCATAGAGTATAGAATTTGTCTATGCCTCAGATCCACAAGTGATTATATACCACATCTTAACTTTGGAAGTTGACATTTAAGCAATTGATGCATGGACAATGAATACTACATTCATCAACCATTTGATCTTTTACAAATTGCATGAAACTCTTAACTCCTTCTATGTATTCAGTTAACCATTTTTATGACACATCCAACTCTTATCCATTTAGCTATACAATAAAAGAAGATAATTAAGTTATTACATGCATTGTTCGTTTAATATTACATTAAAAACCTATGTAATTAAGGCACATGGCGTTGTTTACTATCCACTCAACAACATTGTTTTAGTTCATACGCACCAATTATGAAAACAATATACAACAAAATGAAATAACAAATGATATATAAAACAATTAATTAACAAGCTAATTAGTAAAATGATTACCATTTATTCACAATAACAATAATGGTTACTACTAACTCACATTAACAACAATTGCTTTTATCGAACATGTGGTGGACAGGGAGAATATACCTGAAGATGCCACATAAATTCTGTGATTTTGACTTCAATCAAATAGAGGAACACATAATTTGTAAATAAACCCTATACATAATCACCAACTAAATACAAAAGTTCTTCTTTATGGTATTATAAAGGCATATTTAAAGCATAACAAAGGATGTTGAACAATTTGATAAAGTATTTTAAAGCTGAAGAGATTTCTCACACACCAAATAATCATTTTAACTTATAGATGTATACATTCAAGAAGTATATTTTCATAGATGTATAAATTCAAGAAGAGAGCATTCACTTTAATTTCTTAACTTTTTTCTGGGGGGCATATACTTCTTTTGCAAAAGCTCCGAAGGAGGAATCGACCTAGTAGCTTATTGTTGCAAACCCTAAAGCATTCTGTAAATCTTTTGTTAGAGAATGTTCTTTGAAGATGCCGAAGCATATCTGATACACTATATTCTTACAAGTACAAATGCCACTTGTACTTATTTGAATAAGTCCATCTGTACTTGATAAGAAAACTTTTTGTTGTCAAAGACATATGGCATATCTTCTCCCATGTAGCAATGTAAAAACATTATTATTTGGGAACACTGTCAAGATTAATTAGATGCAATAGACAAACTTAGTGTACAAGATGAAAATGATCCACACGTAATGCCAAGTGTGCAAGTTTAATTGTTCCAATATACCAAAATAAAAGTTAATGGAAGCATACAGATTTGATGGAAATTTTCAGTGTAACAATATGATGGTGAACATGTTGAGCCAAACAAATAAACAAGTTTTAATTGCTGGATCACACATATTAAGTTATTTTCTATAATGGATAGTTATGGTCATGTCAATGTAGATAATAACTATAATTTATGTTTTTCCTTTTGCATAAGTAATAGAGTCTAAAAGTTGCACGAGAATTTGAAAGCTAGGGAAGGAGAAACCCTACCAATAAACTATAGCCTCATTGGTGTCATTGTTATATAAGCTCTTTTTCTGGACTCATTTGGTTTAGTTACCTTTTCATCCATTTTTTCGATACTTTCTAAGTGTTTGCTAAGACTTGGATGATATGGTTGTTGTTTCTACTAATATCGAGACTGTTTGCGAGGAAATATGAAAAACAGAAAAGGAAGGCATTCATCATCTATGCATCCTCCTCTTTGGCCACTTCAAGGTGAATCAAAAGCATTGCATTAACAACTAAAAGGAGAAGTCTTAAACAGAATACAATGAACTTTCTTCGAAAACTTCAAAAGAGTGAAATATTCATCCCAAATCACCTAAGAATATTATGTCTTTTTCCTTCCTAAATGTGTTGTAACACATTGCAAAGCCAAATGCACCACATATTATCAAAACAAATGCAAAAAAACTCTAAAAACCATCACAAACCTTCAGGTATTTTCTCTTAAAATATCAAAACTGTGAACACAACGTTCATCACAGAGAACAAGTGTTGAATGACTAACCTTGACTGAAGGATAGGAGGACAACGACTAGAGAAGACAGAAGTAGACAAGCGTCAGTAAGGAGAAGAGAAAATGACTATAAACCAACACAGGAGAGAGGAAAAAGGCAAAAGCAGGTGCGGAGAGAGGAAAATTTAAGGGGGTGACCTCGATGTTTTTAATTTAATAAAAGTTGAGACGACATCATTTGGCATTGAAGAAATGACGTTGTCTCAGCTTAATCTTTTTAAAGGTCCAAATATTTCACAACGAATAATGTTATTATCACTAACAGGAAACGACATAACTTATTTAACGACCAATTTAAAAATCGTTGAAGTTTGTATGAATGTGACAACTTTTTGCTTCACCTAATTTATCCATCTATTTAGTGATGATATCACAAAATGTTGATTGTCATAATTCATTTTTGTTCACAAAACTATCATCTTTCCCTTTCTTCAACAATAACAACACATCCTATTGCACAACTTAACCATTATCATCACCAATAAATTCAAAAAAATTGAAAAGAAACTTAAAATATAACACGGACACATAATACTATTTTCAACTTCAATAACACAACAAAATATCCAATCAACACAACTCACCAAATGAAGAGGCCAAGTGCACAGAGAAGATTCTTTACTATGGTCCAAGATAGAGGAGAAGATAGGGCACCTTCGATGTTTTGAAAAAATGGACTCATTTGGGCACTATCGTCTGTTCGAGGGGAAAGAAAGGAGGGATGGCATTTGTGTTTAAACAGAAGTTACAACGATGTCATTTGTCATCCCACAAAGGACGTTGTCCTAGCATCTGTTTAATTTTTCTCATCCGGTACATTTGACGGCAAATCTACATTTCGCCACCAAATGTTAAACGTTTGCTATGAAAATAAAATTATACAACATTTTGCTACCAAATTGATAAATCATCGCTAATACTAAACCTTTTACCTTTTTCTGATGGTCAAAACTATCATCACCTATCACTCCAATTTCGTTACCAATTATATACAACATCACCAAAACTCAAGCATTTTCTTTACATTCTTAATTTTTTTAATTGATTAACATATATGAGTTTTTCCTATTACCAATAACAAAATGAAAATTTTTTCTTTTACACTTACATATAGAGTTATTTTTGATTTGCTTAATTTTTGGGAATTACTAATCTTTATTTTTAATTTGGTGGATAAACAAAATAAAGTGGGGAAATTTTCAAAAATTTGTATCTTCTTTTTTTATTAGTTGAATTAACAAGGATTGCAAACCATATTTCATTTAAACCAAATTCATTAGTAACATGACAACATATACCCTTTAGCCCTTAATCTACCATTAACCTTATTATTTGTGTAAAAAGATACATTTAATTTAAATACCTGAGGGTTTTTGCAACAAAGTAATTTTAGTCGCAAAAGACCATTTCTGCGACCAACCACCATACTTAGTTGCAAATGATAGACAATTTGCTACCAAATTTTCACATTGTCGCCCAAAACCAATGCAATCTCTTTACTTTCTTAATTTTCTTAATTGATTAATATATATAAGGTATCCCTAATACATCATACAAAATGCTAAATTAATCTTCTCACTTATATATGCAATTGTTATTCATTTGCTTAATTTTTGGGAATGACTAATCTTTAATTTTAATTTATTAGAAATAGCTTTCTAATTATATTACAATGTCTTGTTAAATTATTATAATATAGTTTTTCTAAATTACAATAATTAAAATGTATATTTTTTGAAATACGTTTTCTGAAATTATAATAATGAAAATGTATAATTTTTTGAAAATTGAAAGTCAATTATAATTTATTTGAACGGTCAACAAATTAATTGCAAATAGTTTTCAATTGAATAATTTGGTTTTTAACTCAAATCATGTTTTATTTGGAATAGGAAAATAAATTTATTAAAAATTATTTATTGTGGGCTTCGGCGACGAACCATGTATTAGTCTGCTGGATCCTGTTTTTTAGGAATTTTCTATTTTTTATTTTATTTATTTTATTAAATTATCAAGCATGAAAATAAATTAGAATTTATGAATTAGAAATTTTTGGAATTTAATATGGTAT
>JAOTAY010058507.1:0-18811 GCA_025629805.1 Erythroxylum baracoense | reverse complement strand
ATTTGACTTCTGAAATTTTATCTGCAGATTTATTCCCTCCTTAGGCGTGCCCACGCTTAGTCACTGAATTGCTATCAGAGTGAGAATTTCAGATTTTCTTCATTCTTTTGCATTTTTTTGATTCCATTTCGTCTCTAAGGTGTTGAAAACCATCTGTAAAGAATTGTAAGATAATCCCATTAATTTTGAATAGTAATTTCAACACATTGATGATAATTAAGTCCAAAATAAGTGCAATTTAATAACTTAACAACCCATTTTTTATAAATTAAACATACTGATTCTCTGCATGTACTAGCAAAGAAGTACATTGATGAGATAGTGAGACTAAATGGGATTCCAAACACCATAGTTTCTGACAGAGATCCTCAATTTACTTCAACATTTTCGGAAAGTATGCAAGAAGCTCTGGAGACCAAGTTAAATTTTAGCATTGCTTTCCATCCCCAAACAGATGTTCAATCTAAGAGGAATATTTAAACCCTTGAAGGAATGCTCAGGGCATATGTGATGGATTTCAAAGGTACTTGGGACGAGCATTTGCCATTGGTCAAATTTGCTTACAATAATTTGTACCACTCAAGCATTCATGTGGCTCTTTATGAAACACTGTATAGAAGAAGATATAGAACTCCTATATGCTGGAATGAAGAAGGAGAAAGGAAATTAATATGACTAGAGTTACTTCAAATGACAGTTGACAAGGTCAATCTAGTTAAGCAAAGGCTTAAAGTGGCTCAAGATAGAATGAAGAGCTATACTGATGCACACCAAAAGGAAATGGAGTATAAAGTTAGTGAGAAAGTCTTTCTTAAGACATCTCCTTGGAAATGAGTCATGAGGTTTGGCAAGAAGGATAAATTGAGCCCAAGATTAGTGCTTACGAGATTGTTGAGAGGATTGGATCACTGGCCTATAGATTACCACTGTTAACAAAATTGTTACAGATATATGATGTCTTTCATGTTTCCATGTTAAGGAGGTATAGATCAGAGCCCTCCCACATCATTCAGACCACAAAGGTTTAGTTAAGAGATGATTTGACTTATGAGGAGACTCTAGTGGAGATTCTGGACACTAAGGAAAATGTCCTCAGGAACAAGATACTTCAATTGGGTAAAGTCCTGTGGAAAAACCATTCAAAGGAAGAGGCCACGTGGGTGCCCGAAGAGGCCATGAAGGAGAAGTACCCACACCTCTTCAATGACTCAGGCAAGAATTTTGAAGATGAAATTCTTTTAAGAGGGGGAGAAATGTTGGCCTCCGAAATTTTTCATTTAGTTAAGCATGATTTAAATAAATTATAAGGTTATAATAGAATAATTATTGAAGTTTAATTATTTATTTCAGTGTTAGTAGGATTTTATTACACTGGTTAGTTAAATTAAAGCAGTAAGAATGTATTGAGGTCAATTGTGGCATGTCACTTAAGTTTAAAAACCATTAAGCATTAAAGGAAGGGTAGGGTTGACATTTCACACTCATTAAAGGTATAATTGGAAGAGGAAAATGTTGTCTTCTTCATAAGATGAAAAAAAGTGTATTGAAGGGAGAGAAGAAGTAAAAAAATGAAAAAGAGAGGAAAAAGGGAGGAGGGTTTTGGCCATTAGAGAGAAAAGGAAGAAGACAAGCTTAGGTTTCATCTTTTCTTAATTTTCAAAACTGATTTTGAGATTGTTCAAAAAGAGAAAAAAAAGGAAGAGAAAAGCTTCCATTTGAGCTAAAAGCTCTTTGTTTGGTAAAGATTCAAGGTAAGTCCATTTTTAATCCTTTGGAATTTGGAAGGAATTTTGATTCATGAAGCGTAGGAAATACATGGTTTTAATTACTCTAGAATCAATTTTTAGTAAATATGCTATTTGGATTCCCAACTTATATTCTCATTGAATCAAAATTTTGTCAATGTTAAAGGAAATCAAGAGAAGCAAAAGGAGCAAGAGGAGGGAATTTTTAAGTAAGGAATCCGGGTGGGTTACATGTTTATAGTTTGAGTTAATGAGCTATGAATATTTTCCTAATCAGTAGATTTAAATGATTTCAATTGCTTTATAAATGTTGCATTTATTTTTTCTTAAATGATTTAAGTATTTGCTACATGTTTGGTACATGAATCTTGATGATGAAAATTATGTTTGAAATATGTCATGCTTATGGAAATCATGTTTTCGAAATGTGTCTTTTGTGCAATATGTTTACAAGTCACGAAATTCATGTTTGTGTGGGTTTATGGTGTCCATCATGTTATGTCATGTGCAAGTTGACCATGTTAAAGGCTTCTCGTGTCTGCCTGCTAATGGCATGGAGCTACATTACAGACTCCTTCATGCTTATTGGAGCTTTGCAAGAACTCCCTCATGTATATGGTTTAGCTGCAAGGTTTCTTCTTCATGTTTATATGGACTACCTAAACCATTATGCTTGCTTATATTGTTTATGATTTGCTTGACAAGTTTGGGAAATATAAGTCCTATATTGTTTATGATTTGCTTGAGGAGTTTGAGAAATACATGTTTTATGGTTTCGATGCATTTTACTACGGTATGAATATTTTCAATGGTTTTGCTTGTTTCTCTACTGTAAACTTGTTACCCATGAGCTTTTAGCTTACCCTCCTCATCCCCATCTCCAGGTGACGAGCAAGAGATCGAGTGATCGAAAGTCAAGGCACCACTCTAAGTTTACATATTTTTGTATTTAGGTTAGTATAGGAAAACTCAAGGTTTTAGCCGCATTTCAAGTATTACCCATTCATATATATTTTGTATTTTGTATTATGAGTACAATGATGCGTTTGTGTCTTCAAATTCCTATTAAAGCTTTGTAAAACTCCTTTCTTTTAATGTTAAGGAAATATATTTATGTTTTGCTCATGATTTTCTAAGCTTCCGCATTGCATTTTCAAGCATTCATAGAGTTAAATTCTGTGTTCTACCTTCATGGGAAAAATTGTATTAACATAGGCTGATTTAGACAAAGTTTTCTTCTTAGAAGTTGTAGTTTATCCTCTTATCTTTCCAATGATATAAAGTTTGTAATTTTTAGACATCGGAGTTAAGAGATATGCTTTTTAAAAATTAGTGATGCTACATAGGGTGCATACTGGACACTTTATAGCCTATTTCTAACTTGATCTAATAGAAAAAGAGTACTATAATGTCTTGCAATGGGAGGAATTAGTGTGATAAGTTATAGATGAAATGAAGTGATAAAGGGAGTTAAACATGTGTAAAAATTTATGAAGAACATGTATATGTTTGAATGTTATATTTTTGGGTTGATGACCAAACATAGATTATGATTTGGTTGTAAATGATATCTAGTTGAAATGGAAGTGAGAGTGAAAGGAAATAATGTGGAAATTGAAGTAGGAATGATAAGATATATGTAGATGTGTTAGATGTAACTTGTCGGAGTGGGAAATCTGGAAATTGGCCAGTAAATGTCCATTGGGTAGACATTTTTTGGAATTTTAGAGTTCAGCTCCGTTCATGTCCGTTTAGAGGGACATAAATGTTCGCTGGGCAGACATTCTTAGGATACCTACATAAATGTACAAATTTTGACTCTTTAGACTGTATTATCTCTCTTCATGGTCTTCATAAAAGTTGTAGAACTCAAAGTCCTCTTCGAAACTGTATTGAATGACCTTAATCCGACATCCATAGTGAAAGTTATGCCTATTGTCCCAAATCATGTACATTTATAAGTTGTGGACTTATCAATGCTTTCCTATGATACATTTAGGCCTGAATGGAGCTTGAAATGTACTTAGTTTGATGTGTAAAGAAGAGAAAAAAATGAGTGATATGTTTAGGGTAATGATTGAGGATACAAACATAAGAATGGATTGTCGTATATCAAGTGACCAAATATGGAATTTTGGGATGTTATGAGAATAAAGATGAACCTATGATGGTTAATGAGATTCCATTAAAAGATCCCTACAGAGTGATAGACTCACGTTTGACTTACGAGTTAGACTTCAGAAACAGGGTCTAACAACAACATTCCACATTTTAAGGCATCACATATCAAAAGCAATTCAAACATTCATTTTGAATCATCTCATTCACAATCATATTAAATCACAAATGCCATTACCCTTCAGAGTTCACATATACATTTGACGATGGGTGAGAAATGCTATTCTTGATGCATAATGACTAGAGACACCTGCAAGTACAACTGATCCCGACCACTAACTCATGTCCAATTGCAATAGCTATACTCCAATTAGTCTAACTAGATCTCCTCTGAACCTGAAAATCAAAATTGGAATTTTGATGAGTTTGCGAACTCAGTGGGTGAACCATCATCAATGTATTCAATCAAGTCAGATACACGGAGACAAGTCATACCCCATTTCAAAAAGTATTACATATCATCTAGTATTGAACATCACATCACATTTGATCATATCTTATTAAGTACATGAAGTTTATCTTACTTTCATAAGTATATCAGGTAAAGTAACATTTAATATCATAACACACCCTCATTTACTTTTCAACTGTATTTCAAACAATTCAATTATTCATCTCAGTTCAATCATATGATACATATAAGGATGTATATGTAAATGCACATGTGACTGCATTTTATTTTACTTTGTTATGACCGAGTGCCTATTTACTATCCCGTATCTATTGTAGATATCGGGCTCATTTCATTTACTGTCTTGTATCTATTGTGGATACCGAGCTCATTAATAATTGAGCCTGTGGCTCTTTGTGCATAATCCTAAGCTTAAAACTCTTTTTCATGTTAGTCACTCTGGTTACAACTCCTTTATCTAATTATGTGTTTCAATGTGGAGCATCATTCCATATGCCATATTTCATTACCTTGCATTCCTGTGTGCTTTTATCAAATGTATCAAATTTATCGGATCTCAGTCTGGCAATTCACATTCAATTGCTTACACATTTCGTATTCTTTCCGGTATTTCACATTCAATTGTTCTCACATTTCATATTTATTCTGGCATTTCACATTTAATTGTTCTGACATTTCATATTTAGCATACAGATCATACAAAAAGACATATAATTGAGTTTACACATCTAGGTTAACTCACTGTATGCTCCAAATAAGCTATTGCCTTAATGATCCAGCAATGTCTGAATGTTGATGATCATTTTGTGTATCTATCTTTATGTAATACGCACATATTTCACAGATCATTAAGTAGTCAATCAGATGATTATTCAATCATGCACACACACACACACACACACACACACACACACACATATAATGTTTCAATGCATGTTTAATTGACCTTTTAGGTATGTATTAATGTACAACGATCTTGACTGTGTTTATACGCTGTCAGATCATTCAAACTTTATAACTTGTATACTACCATTTTGAAATTAGGTTTATACCTTATGTAAGCTTGATTTATTCATCAATCATATACATTCATATAATTATCCAACTCTCACTCACAATTACTTCATGTTTTCCAATGTTCATTCATTTATATCTAGCACACATTACTTATTTAAATCACATTTGCATTCATAAGAACATCTTAATTCCTTTAACAACTTATAATTTCTGGATTTCAATACATTGATATCAAGGCAATCCATTCCTTAAGTTATGACATCAATTAGCAACCTAAACTTATCAAACCTTTAACCAATGAATTAGGCAACAATTTAGGTTCATTTCAAGGATCAATCAAGTCAAAATACACCAATATAAAGTGACTTATCCTTATATGGTTCAACAATTACACAAAAAATAAGTTTTTCATTTCAAAGCATTATCCACAATCCTGGAGGACCTATATAGGATGAGTGCCCCGAACGTACGCTATCCAAATTCCCTCAATTCTCTACAAAATTTCACTTACTTTAAAGCACAACTAACACTTGCATTTTTTTCCAGATTACATGTCCTTAAAAGCTACCTCAATTCAAGTCAATAGAACTTCCATTTTGGTTACATTAATGCACTCTAAATTTTATTCAGTTATGTCACTAACAATCATTCTTACACATAAACTTACATCCCCAATTTTCCAAATTTAAAACACCTTCATAATAGTCCATTAATTATACATCAATTCCTTATCAATTTCATCTCAAATTCTAGCTCAAAATCATTCATTTAACAACTTATAAACTATTGTTTTCATGCATGTAAAAACAGAATATAAAATACCATTCATACATCATTTTCTAGCACTTATGTACACTAATATCACAATCAATCCATCCCCAATTCAGTCATCATCAAGTACTACTAACATATATCATAAGAGATCAGTATTTCACTTACTTGATTAGCTCAATTGCCTCCTCAATTATCAAGCTAACCTCGCCTTCCATGCCTGCAAGATCATATCAAATACAAGGTGATAATGGACAAAACTTAGGTATAAGTTGATAGCTGTAAGGAAGAAGTGAGTTCTTGATAGTGAGAGGGATGAATCACAATAAAAACAATTGAGATGTTTCTGCATTAGTTTACATTCTTAAGTGCAAGATGTCTATGTAATACAATGACACTTGTCATTTTTGAATACAAGCCACTTGTCCTCACCTTATCCTACCAAATGTCATCAAGATCCTATGCTATTTGTCACTCAATCTCTAAACCATTTGTCATCCAATTTTATTGCCATGTGTCACTTATTTCATAGGTCTAATCATCCTAATTTTTCATATGTTAATTTGTATTACCAGTTGACATTTTTCCTAGGCTAGATGTACGTATTAATTCATCAATCTCTCAATTATGACAATTAATTCCAAGTTACTAATTATAATCCATCAATTCTTATCATTGGTAAACCAAAGTATAAGACATTGGAACATTCATGTCACATTCATTCTAGTTTCATACCTCAGAATATGTCAATTGAGTGCAATTAGTCAAGCTCATAATTCATGTGCGTATGTTAATATTATGCATTTGAATACAATCATAAAATCATGTCATAAATGTTCCAAATTCGTTCTATATGATGCCACTAATGTGACTCATTAGTCTAACACTTTAAATCCTTCAAAAAATCAACAAATAGGATAATACATAATTGGTAGTCGAGTTTTTATTATTAATTCGAAAAATAACTTATTGAATACAAAAGTTAGACTATTTTATTATTCAAATTCATTTAGAACCTAGCTATTAATTTTAATAAGACAACAATCCAATTATTTTCCCTTAATTATGCATAGGAGATTAAATTACTGAAATTAATTCTCAATAGTTTTTCCACCTCGATTAATCTATTTGTCTTTGTTCCCAATTGATTCTGTCTACTTTTTAATTTAATTTCATAATTTTCCTTAAAAGCTTTTACTCAACAATCAGGATAGCATGTCTAGGAATACATTGTTTTTATTTTTATTTTTAATTCAAACTTAATTTAAGTTGACCAATTTCACCTCCGTGGGAGACGACCCTGAGTTATCAACTACAACTAGCTTGTACACTTGTGAGTAAGATAGTTTAGGCCTTTTCAGAACCTTTTTGGGTATAACAGTAACCAAAATCAAGATATGAAGGCAATTAAAAGCAATAGAAACTAGACACAACACTCCCATATAGGTGAAATTGATCCAATTAAATTAACCTTAAACAAAAGCAAAAATATAAACAGTTGCAATCCTAAACATTCTATCCTATTTGTTGAGTGAAAGCTTTTAAGGAAAATCACAAAATTAGATTGAAAAGTAAATGGATTCAATCGGAAGCAAAGACAAATAGATTAATCGAAGTGAATGACTCTTGAGAATTAACTTCACTAATTTAATCTCCTATGCATGATTAAGGGAAAATGATTGAAAATTATATTACTAAAATTAACAGTTAGGTTCTAAATCAACTTGAATAATGAACTAATCTAACTTTCATATTCCACAAGTTATCATCTGATTGAACCGAAGTTTTCTATATTATTTAGTGATATTTTCATGGTTTTTTTAATACTTTTCGGCCCTTTTTGTTGGATATTGTGCTTAATTTAGCTTAAGAGTGCTTGTTTTGAAATAATGTAGTTTGAGGGTAAAATTGTCATAATTAGTTAGTAATTGCACTCACTTGGTTTCTATAACAATTGATATTGCAAACTATTGCATTTCATTGCAGGACAATCAAGAAGTAGAGCCAAGAGTGAAGGCTAAGAAATTGCAAGTCATAAGATCAAGAAAGAAGACCTCTCAGGAAAAGTTAGCCGTGGCGAATTTATTCCTTTACCACGGCAAAACCTTCGAATCAGCAATCCAGACCTGAACCATTTTGGAAATTTTACTTACCCATTAATGTAAACCAACCTGAATATCGATTTAGAAACCCTATTTTGGGATAAGTGATACAAGGACTGAAGGAGAGCAGCATCCATCAACCTCTCTCATCTTTCTCTCATCTAACCCTAATTTCTTCCATTTTTTTCCATTGTCAAACCTCCACCGTGGGTGACTCAGATTCATTCCCAGTTGTGAAGCTTCTAAGTGCAATGTGTGGCTAGGCGTTTCTTTTCCTCTTGAAGGTGTAGCAATGGTTAGAGTTTAATGAGCTTAAAAGGGAAGTAGTTTAATCCATGGTTCAGCTATGAATTTATAAATTCCTAGGTCTAAGATTTGTAATTTGTAGTTGAGCTACTTGATTATAGTTTTAATTAAATGTTGGATATTCATTATGTGTAGTTTGGATTTGTTTATGTAGAACTTTGAGCTTAAATATATGAAATTTCATATATGTCTATTTGTAATCTTCTTGATTCTCTCTTATCTTGCATGGTTATGTTTGATATTGGGTTGATTACGGATTTCATTTGACCTATTGTATTGGCTCATCCTACTACACACTCTAAGAGCATTTAATAAGATCTTAAGAAATGGAGTCCCATTGATTAAGATCCTGGACTTAAAGAGTACTTTAAGGTTTACCATTTTGAAGTTTAGTGATTTTTACTCTCGTTGAAATTAATTTCGAACTATGATATCCAGAGCTCACTTTCAAGAGGAACTTATCACTATTTAATCTCATGTTTTTCATCTTTTCGTTTTCTATATCCCTAAAATCCAAAAATACATCTTACAATTCAATTTAGTTTAATTAATGATTTCAAAAATAAAACCCCCTTTTTTCCAATTGGCTTGCATAACATGGCATATAGGTTAACTTAGGTCCATTCATTTTAGGTTCTGATTAAATGAACAACCTAGGGTTGCACCCTATAATGCAATCCTTGGATTATTTTGATTAAACCTCCAAGGGCTTAATGATCAGGTTCGAATCAAATGGCTTCGTTGCTGGGGAAATAAGGAATTGGTTTTCTAGGTTAACTTCTATCATTTTGCTACTAAGTGGGATTAAGAGTTTTTTTAGATTTCATTCTAGATAGTTTAGCTTCATACTTGTCAATATTATGGGTCTTCATTTTGCATAGCATCAAAATTTTTAGAAATACAAACAACGATGCTGATTTTCATTTTTTCATACTTAGCATTTTACATCTGTATAATTCAGAGTCCTATTTGTTGCTTTTTGTGAACGTTCACAGCAATCAACTCCTTATTTCATCATGGCCAACTTGTATGATTTTACAAGGATTCCTCTTGGGACACCTTCGCCGCAGCCAACTCCTGGCTTCGCCACAGCCAACTTTCCTGCATAGCTTTGAAAATTTCTTTACCTGTGCATAAATACTTTCAGACACCCATACATTTGCATTTATCACATCTCGTCTTTTTACTTGACTTTGTGAGATTGCAAGTCAATTTTGTTCACTTTTATTCTTTTTGAATTTTTTGCCTTACATGCCCCGGAGAACTAAACTCCTACCCTTCAACCCCGAAATTGAGAGAAGTCTGAGAAAAATTAGAAAGGAGAAGAAGTCTAATCTGTCAAGCAGTGAAAGTGAATCATTAGAAGGAGAGATAATGGTTGAAAATCTAGCTAACCTGTAAAACCCTAACCTTAATGCTAACTAACCTAGGAATGTTGATAACGAAGGTAATGGGGAGTTGGAGCGAGTTGGTAAGAACAATGGCAACCTTAGAAGGAGGACCATTAGGGAAGCTACTACCTCTGATGTGAATTATGATCCTTTTACTGGTGTTTGCCCTAATTTTGATATGAATTTTGAGATTAAAGGATTTCTTATTAACTTTCTTGCTAAATTTCATGGTTTGATAGGAGAAGATCCTTACATTCACTTGCAATCGCTGTCTATGAATTGCCAGAGCATGAAACCGGTGGGTGCTTCTCTAGATCAAGTGCTATGGAAAGTCTTTCATCTATCCTTGGAGGGTAAAGGAAGGGAGTGGTACATGAGCCTTGTGAGACACGTGGCGAATGCCTACCACAGTTGGGGAAATTTGAGAAAGGCTTTCTTAGAGAAGTACTTTCCTGCCTCCAAAACTTCATCAATGAGAAAGGAGATTTACTCTGCACGACAAGACTTTGATGAGTCCCTCTACAATTATTGGAACCGTTTTCAAGTTCTATTATCAAGATGCCCTCACCATCAAATACCAGATGAGCAGTTAGTGCAAAATTTCTATGATGGACTGAAGAGTCAAGACAATGTTGTGTTGGATGCAGCCTTAGGAGGTTCACTGATTGACCTCACCGCTGAAGAGGCTTGGGATCTGATTAAGAAAATGGTTATGAGTCACCAATAGTACAGTGCTAGGGACACTAAAGTAGTATATGAGTTGGGAGCTTCAACAGTTCACTCTAGAAGAATGGAAAGTCTTAAGTCTAAGGTCAACTATTTGGAGAGTAAAATGGCTACTTAACTATCCCTCGTTACTGCAGATTTGACAAATATGAGTGTGCATCGTCCACCAACCCCTATGGATTTTATTGCACCTATTTGCGAAACTTGTGGTTCTGTGACGCATATTTCTAGTGTCTATCCCAATCGTTATGAAGAGGCATCTGCTGTCTATTAGGGATGGCGAAATCATAAGTGGGACCCTTATTCTAATACATATAACAATGGATGGAAATCAAATCCTCAACTTGGATGGAGAAATGAAGAAAGTAGACCTCCAAATAGATTCCAGTGAGGTGGAGGGGCTAGTCCATCTACTATCCAGTTCCAAAACCAATAGCAAGCTTTAACCGCTCCACAAAAGGAAGACACAAATCAACTCTTGCATAATATGATGGCATTAATGAAGGGGGAGAGGACTTCTAATGACAACCAGTTCAATTCTCTAGCTTCTCTGATTCAGCAAGATTCTTATAAGAATGTTGCTAGATTCAACGCCCTAGAGAAAAGAATGGAGCAATGGGAGACAAAGATTGAAAACATCAACTTTTATGCCACTCAGCTATCCAATAATATGAGTGAGCAATAAGCTAGGAGCAGTGGCACTATTCCCTCAAACACTGTTATAAGCCCTAAGGGTTTGAATGCCATCACTCTTTGATATGGGATGCAAGTGAAGTTCAGTGATGAGGATGAGGAAGTAGTTAAGGAGGAGATTGAATGTGATGAGTTGCCTCCCACACCTGTAAGTATAAGGAATTCTGAAAGCTCTAAGGAGAGAGCATTATTAGCTAAAAAGGAGTCCACATTTTAAACAACAAAGGAACAAATTCTGAAAGCAACCACGAACAAGCAACAATAAGGGAGCATGTTGAGTCAAGCAACCATGGAGCCAATAAAACCAATGGTAACGAGGTATATCTTAAAGACCTTCCTTTTCCTAATTCATATTTGATGAGCAAAAGAATGACTAAAACTAAGCATGAAAAAGATATTATCGATTTGTTTAGTAAAGTGGAAGTCAATATTCCTTTGCTTGATCTTGTGAAATGGGTTCCTGCTTATGCCAAATACCTCAAAGACGTATGTACCCATAAAAGGAAGTTTAGGCGAAATGAAAAAGTTCAAGTAAGCTCAAATATGTCTGCCCTATTTAAACCTCAAATCCCTATAAAATGCCAAGACGTTGGATCCTTTACTATCCCTTGCACTTTAGGTAAAGTTACTATAGAGGGAGCTTTGTTAGATCTAGGGGCAGCTATTAATGTCATGCATAAGTCCGTTTACACTTAATTGGGAGTCAAGACTTTTAAGTCTACCACTATAGTACTCCAATTGGCTGATAGGTCTATTAGGTATCCTTAGGGCATTGTAGAGGATATTTTGGTCTAGGTTAAGAATTTGGTTTCTGCTGCTAATTTTTATGTGCTTGACATGTCTTTTGAACTTGTTCATGACACCATACTGATTCTTGGTAGACCTTTCTTAAGGACTACCAACACCATAATTAACATGAAAGAAGGCACCATCACAATGGAAGTAGGTGATCATAAAGTTTCTTTTAATATGTATGAAGTGATGAAACATCTTTATGAAGATTACTCACTTTTGGGTGTTAATATGATTGATATTGCTGTTGATGATGCCTGCTCTGAATTTGAACTGCAAGATGATTCCTTTGGCTCTGAACTGTATTCACTTGATTCTACTGATGAGGAAGACATCATTTCTTCCTTTTCATCTCTTTATTTTCTTGCCTCTGCTTACTCATATAGAGGTGACATAACATGCCTTAACTGTACAATAGTTAATTGCAAAGCAACGGTATCATCTACTGACTCACATGTGAGTTCTGTTCCTTCTATTATCAGTGATGACCTCTTTGAGGAAAGGTTTTTTGTTAATATTTTAGGTGATTCTGGCATCATAGAGGCTGACACTAACGTGGCAATTGATGAAGTTGTTTTGTCATAACAAAAGTGTCTAACTGAAGATAACAAAGATGGTCCACTTTCAGCTATTCCACCTGCTTATTAAATGCAAAGATGCCTTGACGCTAAGGATTATTCTCAATCCCTTACATCTCCTAACTTATCTACTTTTAATTCTTCTCATACCTTAAGATGCTTGGATGAGCTATTGTCTAGTGATGATTCAGGTATGAAGAAGGATTTATCCCAGGCAATTGCTGCTATAGATCAACCTAAGGTTGGTTCAACGCTTGGAATAGATGAAGATTGTAAAGCTGACCGTATAGACCCTAAACTATCATTGGTTGAAGGAAAGGGGAGAAATCTGTTCTTTCTTAAACTTCATGAATTGATCCCTTCTGTTGTGCAACCTCCTAAGATTGAATGAAAACCCTACCCCTACTTTAAAATATGCTTTCCTTGAGTCTAATGAGCGATTACCTGTCATAATTGCCAATTCTCTGTTTAATGGTGGGGAAGAGAGACTCCCTGCTATGTTGAGAGAGCATAAGAGGGCTATAAGGTGGGCTTTAGTTGATATACCTAGGATTAGTCCAGCTATTTACACACATAAGATCCTATTGAGTGAGGGTTCCAAACCTTTGAGATAGCCCCAAAGGAGACTAAACCCACTTATCCTAGATGTGGCTAAGAAAGAAATCACTAAACTTTTGAGTGCTGGGATCATCTATCCCATATCTGATAGCTAGTGGGTTAGTCCGGTATATGTAGTGCCTAAAAAGAGTGGTGTCACTATGGTTAGAAATGATAGGGATGAACTTATTCCTACAAGAGCACAAATTCCTAGCGTGTTTGTATAGACTATAGAAGATTAAATGATGCCATATGAAAAGATCAGTTCCCTCTTCCTTTATTGACCAGATGCTTGAAAGACTTGCAGGTAAATCTCATTACTATTTTTTGGATGGTTTCTTTGGGTACTTTTAAGTACCTATTGCACCAGAGGACCAAGATAAAACCACTTTTATATGTCCTTTTGATATCTTCACTTATTGAAGGATGCCTTTTGGATTATGTAACGCTCCAGGGACTTTCCAGCATTGTATGATGGTTGTTTTCTATGAATTTTTAGAGGAATGCATGGAAGTCTTTATGGATGACTTCACTGTTTGTGGTGGTTCCTTTAATAATTGCCTTGCTAGTCATGAAAAAGTTTTAAAAAGATGTATTGAAAAGAATTTGATTTTAAACTTTAAAAAATGTCATTTCACGATAAATGAGGGTATAGTGCTAGGTCATTTAATTTCTAGCAAGGGAATTGAAGTTGATAAAGATAAGATTGAGGTCATATCTTCTTTGCCTTGTCCTGTCTGTGTTAAAGATATAAGATAATTTTTGGGTCGTGTATGATTCTATAGGCATTTTATAAAAGATTTTAGCAAGATTGCATTACCTCTTTCAAAGCTTTTACAAAAAGATGTAAAATTTGACTTTGATGATTCGTGTAGAGATGTTTTTAATGAGTTAAAGTCTAAACTCATTTTTGCCCCTATTTTGATTGCCTCTGATTGGAAATTACCTTTTGAGCTTTCATGTGATGCTTATAATTATACTGTAGGAGCTATATTGGGCCAAAGGGAGGAGAAGCTCTCAAGAGCCATTGCATATGCCTCGAAAACATTAGATGCAGCTCAAATCAACTGCACAACAACAGAAAAAGAGCTGTTTGTAGTAGTTTTCACCTTAGAAAATTTTAGGCCTTATCTGTTAAGTTCTCATGTAGCTATTTTTACTAACCATGTAGCTGTTCGCTATCTTCTCAAGAAACCACAATCTAAGCCAAGATTGATAAGATGGGCATTACTTCTTTAAGAATTTGGCATTGAGATAAAGGATCGAGCTGGGGCAGGGAATTATGTAGCCGATCACTTGAGAAGGCTACCAGAGGATACAAGGGGAGTAGACTCTTCTAAACTCACTTATGATTCTTTTCCTGATGCAACTTTATGTGTTTTAGTCTTAAAAGAGCCTTGGTATGCGCATATAGTTAATTATCTCATGACTGGATTCACCCCTCCTCTTATGTCTAAGTCGTAGGCAGAAAAGCTCAGGAGTGAAGCAAGGCATTATATTTGGGACGCTCCTAATCTATGACAAATGTGCAGTGACTAAGTCATAAGAAAGTGTGTGCTGAGTGAAGAATTCGTTGCCATTATTTCATTTTGCCATTCCATAGTTTGTGGAGGGCATTTCAGTGTAAGGAGAACATCTAGGAAATTCTAGACTTTGGTTTCTACTGGCCAACCCTTTTTAAAGATTCTTTTACATTTTATCAGTCCTGTGACAAATGTCAATGTTTTGAAGGGTTAGGTAAAAGGTATGAAATGCCTCAGTAGCCTTTACTGTTTTGTGAAATCTTTGGTGTTTGGGGGATTGATTTCATGGGCCCTTTTCCTCTGTCTTTTGGTTTTGTACATATCCTCTTAGCTGTAGATTATGTGTCCAAATGGATAGAGGCTGTGCCTACTAGAAAAGATGATGCCCAAATAGTGTCTAAATTTCTTAAGTCCAACATTTTCTATAGGTTTGGGATTCCAAGGGTTGTGGTGAGTGATAGGGGTACACACTTCTGTAATAGGGTAGTTGATAATTTGTTTTCAAAATTTGGTGTTACTCATAAAGTCTCCACTGCATATCACCCCCAAACCAATGGTCAGGCTAAAATATCTAATCAAGAGGTGAAGCATATCTTGGAGAAGATTGTAAAACCATCCAAGAAAGATTGGAGTTTGTGCTTAGAAGAAGCACTATAGGCTTATCGGACCGCCTACAAGTCACCAATCGGGATGTCTCCATACCGCTTAATTTATGGCAAGGCTTGCCATCTGCTAGTGGAGTTGGAACATAAAGCTTATTGGGCAGTCAAGCAGTGCAACATGGACTTAGAATCTTCTGGGATGGAGAGAGCTAGCGGTGTATGAGAACTCTCGATTCTATAAGGAGAAAACCAAGTTTGTGCATGATAAAGGCATCCTAAGGAAGGACTTCAAAGAGGGAGATAAAGTGTTATTATTTAAGGTTCGTTTCACTTTTAAGCAAGGGAAATTTAATACTCCTTGGGATGGGCCATACACAGTCACAAAAGTGCATGACTTTGGCATGGTGGAGCTTCTACATGAAGAGACTAGAACTAAGCTTAAGGTGAATGGACATCTCTTGAAGCTTTACCATGAGAACCAAAAACCTCCATAAATCTCAGGTTGTTTCTTTCCTTCGCTTGTTTACTTACTTTTGCCTTGTGACTGTTCATGACATGTTTGGTTCATTAGTTTGTTGAGTAAGTGTGGGGGAGAAACTAACTCAATAGGAAAAGTAGTTTAGCTTTTAGTTTAATAGTAATTTTCATTTCAATAACACCCCTTTTTAGTTCTGTCTTTTGCCTTTATTTTGCTGTGATTGATCACTCTGAAGCATGATATATCTTCAAGTTTGGACAAGTTGCATATTGTTGATTGTGTTGCATTTTCATTCTTGAACTTATTCTGTACCTTGCAACTCTTCATATTCACTTAAAGGTTTTCTAAGTATCCAGATTGTGTTTTGTGTTTCTTTATCATGTTTTTCATTTCTTTGTAAAAATTTTCTATCTGTTGCTATTTGAGTTTGAGTTACTTTCACTGCGGCTAACATATGGTTTCACCGTGGCAAAAGTCTCCACCTAATTTCTTTCTTTCGGGAAATTCTTGCTGCGGCGTGTATTACACATTGCCGTGACGACATACTCCTATTTCGTTCCATTTTCTCTTGGGTTATTTTTGTCGCGACGTGCATTTCACGTCACCATGACGACGTATTTCTATTTCTTCCATTATTTTCCTCTCGAGACATTTTCACCGCGGCAACATCAAATTTTTGCCACGGCAAAGATAAAATCTGCGCAAGCTACCCTATCATGTCTTCTATTTTTAATTATCATATTACCATTCTACCCCCATATGTCACTCATCCAGTCATTTTCTTTTCCTACTCTCTTCATCTTTTCACTTTGCTATTTTCTTAAGTCTACCGATTCTCCCTTTCAAAACCCTATTTCGCCACGGCCACTCTTCTCTACCCCTCCCGCTGTTTTCCATTCCTAATCACCTCTACTCTTGATTATCTTTCTGCGTAGCTTTCTCCTCATCTTTGTAAGTATCTCAGTTTCCATTCTTCATCCATTTTTATCTTATGTGCTGTTGACATTTAGGGCAAAACAGTTGGACATATCATCCTCTCTGGAATATTTCGCCGTGGTGAAGTGGAGTACGCAGTGGCAAAGTTTTGGTTTGCTCTGTTTTCTTTAGTATTTAGTTTGTTTATTTGCAGGCAAATGACTTGAACCAAAAACCCTACCCCTTCTAATGAACCTGACTCACCTAACAATGAGTATACATTTGAGGAATTATATGAAAAAGTTGATGCTAGACCTCTTATCAAAGAATGACCCTTTCCTCTAACCCCCCAGATAACTCTTTTGTTCTGGAACTCCATGCATCCCAATTAACTGGCTTGGTTAAGGAGCGTACTTTAAGTAATGACAAATTTGTTCGTCATTTTTACATTTATGTTTGGTTCCATAATCGGCTAGCCATTGATTTCCGTGGCATTAGGGAGCTCCTTTCCTTCACCACCTCTAACATCCGCCACCACTTGGATCTTCCCCCAGATTGCCGCTGCCATTTTAACCAACTCATCCATAACTACCCTATGGCTGATGTTGCTCACACCCTCTATCAAGAGAGCGCTAACTGGCATCGACCACGCTATACAGAGCTTTACCTTAAACGCTCTGAGTTACGACCAAAGGCTCGTCCTTGGTTCTTTTTGGTCTATAACAACATCATTCCCACCACCCACCTAGCCAACGTCACCAAACGCCAAGCTCTCTACATCTACCTCCTAATGACTGATAGTTAGGTCAACATAGCTGATGCTATTGCCTCCGCCCTCCATGACTCCATCAATACACCCAAACTAACAAACACCATAGCCTTCCCTCACCTTGTTTATGACATTTTCCATGCTCACAATGCCACTGAGTTCAATAACAACAGCTATTTTGAACCGTCCCCACTCTTTAGGTACGACTGCCTAAAACACCTAGCCCTTACACTGCCACCCATTCCCATATCTGTATCTGATGTTAGTACAACCTCAGTAACCGGTGCACCCACTAAGCACTACCAGCCAGCTCCGGAAGTCCTTGAACCTATCACCTTAGTGACCCTTACTACCAAGCTTGACAAACTTTCTACTGATATCGACCAACTCTATCTCACTCTCTTGGGCGAGATCCAGAAACGGACGCATCGAGATTCCATGTATGATTGGGACATACTTTATGATCATCGCATAGATGTTTTGCTGGCTAAACACCTACAATTCCAATTGCCTTCGGATGAGGATGAACTATGGCGCGGCGATGGCACATTTGGGGAGGGCACGTCTGGAGCAGGTCCATCTGGGTTTGGACCGTCTAGGTTCGCAGCTAATTCTTTTGCAAATCAATCTTGAGTCATTTTGTATTTTGTCTTGTTGGTTTATCTTTGAGTCTTTATGTTAGGCCCCGTTTCTAGAGTCTAACCTTCAGAAAATCATAAGACTTATCATTATCGGGTCATCTTCTTAAAACTATCCATTTCTAGGCTCAGCTCAGCTCTTAGAACAGTTGACCACTACGATGGTAGTTGACTAGTCTATTTATCCCTTTCAACCTGAATACCTCAAGGATCAGCATTGGTGAGTCCACACTTTACACCAATACCTGCTTCGAGGCTATTAGTATAACTTTTCCTTAGGCAGCCAAACTAGGGTTTCTTTGGATAAATTGAAAGAGGACTTCAAGAGCTACAACTTTCATGAAGACCTCGAAGGCCAATTTTAAAAATAGGGCAGAAAATAACTATGAACAGTAACACAGACGATAGTGTGAACAGTAACACAGACGATACTCTGTGAACAATAACACAGAGGAAGTTTGTGAACAGTAACACAGACGATACTCTGTGAATAGTAACACAGACGATACTCTGTGAACAGTAACACAGAGGATATTCTTCAACTCATATTACTTCTTAACTCCTTCTTATAATCCTTG